>QXTE01000253.1:1891741-2038347 GCA_003942145.1 Platysternon megacephalum
TGAGGGCAGGGGGTGTGGGGCTGGCTGGAGATAGGGGGTGCAGCAGGGTCTGGCTGCGGGCAGGGCAGGGGGTGCAGCAGGGGCTGACTGGAGACAGGGGGTGTGGGGCTGGCTGTGGGCAGGGTGGTGGGTACCGGGGCCGTCCCTAAATATTCTGGGGCCCTACACAGCCCCCCCCGCGGGGGGGGGAGGCTAGCGGGGGGGCCCCAGGCTTCCGGCGGGGCTGGTTGGAGGGCCGGGGGAACCACCCCCCAGCACTCACTGGCGGCGCGAATGGGGCCGGGTCTCTGCACTTCCCGCGGCCGGTGAGTGCAGGCCTGGCCGTGCTGCAGAGCTCAGGGGAGTGGGGGTGGGGCGGGGCTGAGCAGGGGCGGGGGCCCTGGGGAAGAGCAGGAGCAGCGCAGCGCCCCTTGGCGGCCGGAGGAGGAATGACAGCACAGCAGCAGGAAAAGGGTTACAGGTTTAGCCTTTTTGGCGCCCTCAAATCTTGGCGCCCTAGGCGGCCGCCTAGTTTGCCTAATGGTTGCACCGGCCCTGGATATTAGGAAAAACTTTTTCACTAGTAGGGTGGTGAAGCACTGGAATGGGTTACCTAGGGAGGTGGTGGAATCTCCTTCCTTAGAGGTTTTTAAGGTCAGGCTTGACAAAGCCCTGGCTGGGATGATTTAGTTGGGGATTGGTCTGCTTTGAGCAGGGGTTCGGACTAGATGACTTCTTGAGGTCCCTTCCAACCCTGATATTCTATGATTCTATGATTCTAACTCCACCCACAATCTGATCCCCATCTGCACCACAACATCTGCCATTGGTGGCACGGCAGGGGTGAGTTACAGGTCCATTTGGTCAGGATAGAAACAGCCCTAGCACACAACCCGAGCAATTCTGCCAAGGCCCCGTATCTCTGCTAATCCAGGAAGGTGGGTTCTGGGATGGCTCTTGTTATTATACAGGCAGGGCACACCACTGAGGGCTGACTAGACCCCTCTACAGGCCTGGAATAACAGGAGAGAAACATGTGACCCACTATTGCCGCTTACGCTAACGAGAAGTCCAAGCTTGGTGAAGAGAGAAAGAGGCCGATGCATGTGATTTTCATGCCATGGAGGCAGGAGAAATGCTTGAGAGGAAGCATTTTTCCCTGCTCTGCTCCTCCCGATAGGCAGCTCTGTAAGTATTCATCAAATGGCCTCTAACAGAGTAATAGATCCCAGATTTCATTCCACCCACGTACACCTTCTTAACAGAATATCTGTGTTTGTTCACTCTGTTGTCTGGCCTCCTGTCAAGATATCCTGCAGCCAGCCTGGAGCTGCTTCTAATGGGCTGCCAGGGGATTTGTTCTCTGACAGGAGTGTGTACCAGGTGCTGACAGCTTGCTGGAACGACTCGCTGTGCTCGCAGGATTGGAAATTGGTCTCTCATTCTCACCCTGTCAGAGTGGCTAGGTGGCGGACGATGAACCGTGATGCGCTCTTCTGTAGCTTTCCGTTGCCATGTGGGGCCAAGAGATTGTGTCGGGGCTGGCATGTCTGCTGAGCGGAGTTTGCATGGTACCCCAGGCCTTGCAGTGTAGTGTGGGCTGCAGCATTCAAAGATGAGCTGCAATTAACCTTCTGCTCCCCTCGACTTCAAATCAGGGATCTCCAGTAGCCACAGCCAGTATTAGGACTATGCAATCAAGCACCTTAGGGACCCACCAGCACAGCATCAGGATCAAGCTGAGTGTCTTAAGATGCAAATCTGTTTTTGTGTTTTCCATGATCCTTCCTTTGGGGAGCCATTTATCATGGGGCCAAGCTAACATGAGCTCTGGTCCCCTTGAGCTTCTGCCACCAGCCAGGGCTTGAAGGAGCCTGAAAAAGCCAAATCAGTAGGTGTGAAGAAATGTTTGCACAGGTACGTGGGAGCATGCAGCAGGTGTGTGGTATGCTTGTGCTCAGGCATAGGAGAGCAGATGCAGGTGTGTAACACTGTACAGAGGGCTAAGTGTGAGCACAGAGGCAGCTGTGTGGAACTGTGAGTGTGAGCACAGAGGCAGAGAGAGAGAATCTTTATAAGTTAACACAGCAGTCATGCTACAAACATTTCTTTTTCCTTTTCACACAGGGCAGGGAATGTGGCCCCTGCTCCATGAGTCACAGCCTAAGCTAGCGAGGAGGGAGGCAGCTTTAGTTTAGCTGTGAGTGAGCAGCTGCCTTCTGCCCTCATGACATGAGCCTGATTATACACGAGCACTCTTCTCTAGAGTAAGGCAAAGTCCTGCCCCTTGGGGGTGGGTAGGATGTGTGCTGGCCAGGGCGTGTGCTGGCCATGCACTGGTACCTGAGCCCTCATGCCAACACAGATTAGCCTGTGCAGAGCAGGAGGAAGCAGTGCAGAGTGGAGCAGACTTTGCAAAGGGGAAGGATACACCCTTGTTTAGCCAGGGCAGCAACACCTACCCTAGTTGACTGGGCATCTGGCCACACTCCCTAGCAGAATGGTCCCACCCCCCTCATGGCCATGGAACAAGCCAGCCTAGAAGCTTAGGCCCATGCCCCATTGCAACTCATTACTGAGCACTAGGCTGAGATCCTACCCTGCGGTATGTGTAGGGTGGAAGAGGCTCCCTATGCACTATTCTCTCCCATGCAGGTCAGGATTTGCCCCTTACTGGGACAAAAAATACCCTAGTTTTTTTTAATGCATGCACGCAATTGCTGGTGAAAACTGCATGCATGCGTATGAGTCCGCTTTGAATGCACAGGCACTGTGCTTGCACCCCAATGCGGGGCCTGGTGTGCGCCCAAATAGACACATGTGTCTATAGTGGCTAGTTCAGGAAAACACCCAATCTGTAGTAACTGAGCCCACAATCAGGAGCACAACTGCAGAGGCTCAGCTGAAATCAGGCCCTGAGTGTGTGTGTATTCTGTCACCCTGCATCAGACACAGTGGCCCAGAGCGTCACAGCTCTCAGGCATGAGGGTGAATTCGTGGACCGAGTGACATCTATGGCAAAACTCCCCTTGCGTTGGGGAGGCCAGGATTTTGCCTGGGATTCCAAGCAGAGGATCTGATCCTCTGAGGACCTAGGGGGTTTATGCTGCTGACAGTCCCTGGGATGGGAGGATGCCCAGCACATGGCAGGATTGGGGCCAGTGTACTCATGGTAGGCTAAAAGAGGAGAGAAGGAAAGCAGCAGGAGTGAGGGGCAGAGGAGAGCAGGATGGAGGAGAGGAGAGGGGCGGGGAGGAGAGAGTGCAAGGTTGCTCTGGGCATGCTGCAGATTAGGCAGGGCTGGGTGAACTGGCTAGGATGGAATGAGACCTGAATCTCACACCTTTGCCCTGAACCAAACACCTAGGGACCAGACATTTCAGCTAACTCCCCTCCCCCTCCTCCCCCCCCCCGTTTCTGTGCACTTAGATTCAGCCAGGGTTGGAACAGAGGCTGCAATCCCACCAGACAGGCTTAGTGGGGCAGTGTCTGTGAATGACTCACCACCAACCAGTGCTAGAAACTGGACCAAGCAGGCAGCTCTGCCAGCATTTCCAACCCCAGTCCTACATCAAAGAGAACCGGGCATATTTAGATTGGTGTCCAACAACCTCCGACCCTTCCAGCCTCACCATCTCCTCTGCCCCAGGCTAAGACCTGTCCAGTGTGCAGTGGAGTGAATGTAAAAGCTGGGATGGACACACTGTGGACAGTTCTCTAGTTGTTCCAAAATCCTGGGCAGGAGCCAGAAGCTGATGCCACAAGGGCATGACACTCATCACTACTGAATGATCTGGAGCGGAGATCTGAGCTCAGGGGCATATGGACAAGCACTCTGCCCCAGAGACCAACCCCCCGCCCCTGGAACCAGTCCACCTCAGGTCCCTTCTGCTTGAGTCTCTCTCTCTCTTTTTCTCTTCGCTCCTTTCCTGAAATGTTTTTCTCTTTCCCCAGCATCCTCCACCTGCACAGACCCGACGAAGACCATCAAGACTCCTTTGCACATCGTGTTCAAGGGGGTGGCTCCCATCTGAGGCTGCCCCATGGTCACTTCTGCTGCCAGATGTGCTGTGAGAAGCTATCAGAGCAGCAACCTCCCCAAGGAAGAGAGAGGGAAGGAGGAGGGGGGTAGAAGGACACACCTGATGGCATGCCACTCAGAGGCCTGTCTGCTGCCAGCAGAGGAGACACGTCCTCTGTCCCACTGTCTTCTATGGCTTTTTATTCCTATGTGATTATACTGCTAATTTCATATAGGGATTGAAGCCGTGCAATACGCTGGGGCTGGCCACCGGAGAACATCACCTGCTCCTGCGGACCTCGCCACTAAAGGGCCACCACCGCCAAAATGAGCTGCTGGTGCACGGAGTCACTCCCCCCAGCACTCGGGGGCCTGGAGCAGCCCCTATAGGAGAGACCTGGAGTATCAGTAACTGCCTGTGCTCAGCCAGGAGCTGCTGCCACCATACTAGGTTGGGCGTCCTAGGGTATGTCCACACTGCAATCGGAGGGGGGCGGGGGGTGACTGCAGCATGTGCAAACGTAGCTGAGAGTAACACTAGCAGCGCCGCCCCAGCGCCGGGGGTGTCAGTACAGCCTGGCTGCTTGAATGTCCCCAGGGGCTCCGGTGGGCTTGTACAACCCATGCTGCAGCGGCTTCCCTGTTACTTGAACTGCCATTGATCTAGGGAGCTCAGGTACATCTACGTGTGCTGCAGTCACACCCCTGATTGCAGTGCAGTCGTCCCCATCCAGAAAAAGCAAGGCCTGTTTAACCCAAGCCCTGCTTCTGATGGTATCCCCACACCTGGCTTCTGCCAGCCCCGCAGGGTCCCTGACTCGGGTAAATGTTGCGAGCCAAACCACCCACTGGGGAATGCACCTGAGAAATGAACAGACTAGTGGCCACACCCAAAGGATACCACCACCAGGGGATCGGAGGAGGGGGGTGACTGGAGTACACTGACAAACACTGGATCCTGCTCCCAGTGAAGTCAATGGCAAAACTCCCACTGATTTAAATGGCAGCAGATCAGGGCCTTGGCCAGCCTGGTAGGTGTCGGCTGTGTGGACACAGCTAGAGTGGAGTGGACCAGCTCAGACAAGACTGTCCCAGCATGGGCCAGCGGAACTGGGCACTCCCAGCTCTGCCACGGACCTACTCTGAGAGTTTGGGCAAGTCACTTCACCCTGCATGCCATTTTTCCCTTCCACCTCATCTATTTAGATTGGAAGCTCTCAAGGCCAGGGATGGTCTGTTAAGGGGCCCTAGTTTGGATGATTGACACCTGGGTGCAAGCAACCACACTGCAAAGCCCTACCCATTACCCCAACCCTGGGGCTGTGCTCCTCCTTGTGCACCGCTAGGACTTCTGGGGGCACCTCCCATGGTCCTTTGTGCTGCAATAAACTGAGTTGGTGCAGAATTCTTTCCCAGTGAATGGTGGGAGAACTCCACTGCCCTTCTGGACATATGGGGGGAATTGTGGGAAGGCACTGGAGGACTGATCTAGCCTGCATTCTCACTGCAAAGAGGCAGATTGCCAGCTGGAGTAAAAGCAGAACCTGGGCTCTAACCTACACCCCCAGCCAGGCCAATTAGCCTGGGTTGAAAGCACCACTACCCTCAGGGGAGAGGGTTTTATGTGTGGACAGAAGAGCGGGGTGATGGGTAACACCTGGGTTAACTCAGTAATGAAGACGCGCTCTACTTGTTACATAAAGACAGTTGTACCTGCATTGTAGACAGGGCTTTAAAAAACAGAGTTCCAGCTAATCAAATGTTTCTAGGGCTCCAGAACAAAGGGAAAGAGATCCAGACTATGATGCCTGGGCAGGATTACCTCTAAACAGTATTTTCCAACGTTTCTCAAAAGGCTTCCGTGGCTCTTTAAAGGTCTGTGTAAAATCTGTCACAGTAGCGAAAATGGGTAAAATTACACAGCTTGTGGAAGAGATTAAAGGCGGACCCCTTCCGCTCACTTCATAAAGGAAGGACCCCATTAACACCTTGTGAAATATTAGCCATTAATCAGCCTCCACGCAGAATAAAACCATCAACATGTATCATTATCGGCTCCTTAATGAAGTGAGAATGGGAATGCTGGGGAGCTGGGATATTAATGTCTCCTAAGAGGCATGAGCAATGCCAAGGCCAGGAGCCAAGATTTTTAATTTACTGCCAAAAGCTTCCCCTGTTAATAATGTGGTTACTTATCCTGAACATTATCACTGTTTGGCCACAAGTGTTCCATTTACAGAAGTGAGCTAGGCCCTCAGAAAGCACGTGGCCAGCTGCTGTGTCTGCCAATCCTCTCCCCCTTGGCCTCCTTACAGGCAGGAGGGGGCTGTACAGCCACTGAAATCTTCCCAGCAGTTGTACCCATTCCTACCCCTGCTTTGCTTCCCTTCTCACTTGCACTTCTGGACTTTCTTTACAGTTAGGAGTGTTCCTGGCTGCACAGAGCCTGCTCTGCATACATATGCTGTATACACGTTTCTCTGGAGTTCCATAAAGGCACTGTCCTCACTCCTCCACCTTCATCTCTCCCCTCAAGACTCACTTCTTCCAGATACCAGGGAGGACAGGGTGAGGGGCTATTTGGTCTATTGCAGGTGGTTAATATCCATTACCTTTTCAGTGCATAGAATGTAGATATAATAATGTATGTGTATATAGATAGATACAGATATATTTGATTGTAAATTTCTCCCCCATTCTCTGTCACTTGTCTTACACTGTAAGCTCCTTGGGGCAGGGACCATGTCTTTTTATGCGTGGGGGGATCGAAACCGCTGGGTGTTACTATAATAATAAAATAATCATAAATAATTATAAACACAGATTCCAGCCTTTGCAGTTGTCTGACTAGATTGAAATGGCTCTAATATCACTCCAGGATTACGTAGGCAAAACCCTGCTATAAAAACCCCCTCCCCTCAGAGTTCATGGAGACAAATTCATTATACTGCCAAGACAGCAATGATGCCTTCAAGGCTCTGAAGGTCAACCCATCAGACCTCTGAGATACCTCCAACCTCTCTTGAACGTGGTGAAGGTAATAACAGTACTTAGCAGTTACATCCCACTTTGTGGCTCAAGGCGTGATGCAAACATTAACTAATCAATCTTCAGAAACAAACCTGTGAGGTAGGTCAGTACTATTCCCCTGTTACAAATCAAAAGCTGAGGCAGCAAGAGGTTAAATAACTTACCTCTGATCTTGTTACTGGTAGAGCCAGGATTAGAACTCAGGAGCCTGAGTCTCCTTTCCCATGCTGCTTTTCAGCACAGGGAATATTTATCTCCCAGGACAGCAGGGATGGCCCGATAGCTACACAAGTTGCAGTTAGGAAGAGATTCTGCTCTTAGTCACACTTGTGTAAATGCAGAGTAACTCCACTGAATTAAATAGAGCAAGCCAGATTCTCATATCCACTAAGACCCCTTTACACTGTTCTGGTCTTAAAGTGGGTGTGGCCCCAGACTTAATGAAAATGAGAATCTGGCCCAATGACTCCACATTCATGCTGATGTGAGTAAGAGCAGGATCTGGCCTGGAGAGCAAGCTACCGTTGGAGTCTTCTGCTGCTGGTGAATGGCTTTAGAGCCAGAGGGAGCTTTTTCCATCTTCTGTTCCCAGCTTTTATAATCTGAGTTATAACACAGAGAGCTGCAGTTCTGTGCTAAACACAGTTAGGAGGAAGAAATCACATCTCTTTCCAGCTCTATGGCAGCCAGGTTTGGAACCCAGGTGTGTGCATTACAGGGCAGCATGGGGAAGACGTGCAAGCCACTCACTGAGGTTAGCTCAGAGATGAAGCTTAGACTACACAGCTTGAAGAGTAAAAATGCTAATATAACCTCACCGTCCTTGACCAATGCCCCCCGTCCTGCTTTTTCCTCATTAAAACAGAAGGGATGAGTGGAACAACTTGTAGGGGAAAGGAAGCCAAGTGAATGAAGATGTGAAATGTGCTTCAAACAGCTGCATGCTTTCATCAGACCTTTTATCAGCCTTCCCCCTCCACAAGATGAGCTCATTTTAATCATTAGTGAAACGCTCCTGTTTAAAAAAGCAGGGCCGATGTGAGTGGTATGGTGTGTTATTAACAGCTCAGGGACTTCCCTTGAGGAGTGAATGCCAGCCAAAGTTTTCAGAACTCGACTGCGAATGATCTTAGATCAGCATCTCCAAGGGCTCAAGCAATACTTGGCAGTTAAAAAAGGCATTCTTTTCCAGGGCTCTGAGTGTAAGGGAGGGAATATGGGGTTAGATTCTCAGCTGGTGTAAATGAGAATCATTCCATTGATGTCAGAGGAGCGGTGTCAATCTACACCAGATGAGGATCCGGCCAAGAATGTTTTTCCTTCCTGCTCTGAGGTTTGCCTCCCTGCTTTTTATTTTGCACAAATCCTCAAACATTTTTCTGTGCCGTTGACCACTCGCTTCATGCCATACGTTTCAGAGATCTCCTCTATAATACATCTGTTATGCTGCTAAATGTACTAGCTACATCTGCATAGAACATACGTAGGCTGCTGAGCATTCCAAGCCCCTTCAGGTAGAAGGCACCTGGTCAACTGCAGAATGTACCAGGTATCTCCAGGCAGAAAGCACCTGCTGTGCTGCCAAATGGGGCCCGTAACTCATACACACTGGCTGCAGTGCTGAACATTTCAGATACATCCAGATGGAGCACACCTACTCTGCTGCTAGATCTACCAGGCACAGCCTACCTTCCACTGATGTCTATTAAATGATAATGGACAAGAACAGCAGAGCAGGTGCAGTAGAGTGCCAGCAACAAAATGGTTAAGGGCTAAATTTTGCACTCGTCGTAGTTAACCCAACACGACTCCAGAGTGACTCCAGATTTACACTGGTTTAACAAAGAGCAGGATTAGGTGCTAAGTAACTAGCATGGCTGTCCAACCAATTGTCCTCACCCCACAAACAAGCTCTTTGAACACATTCATTTTCCCTTTGCATTTATTCATGCTATTTTCACTGCAGTCATGCACAGGGACTCCAATCAGATCAGAGTCCCACTATGGTAGGCGCCACACACACAGGGAAATTCAAATGGCATTCTCCACTCCACTGAGAAACCTTCAAACACAAACACACACACACACACACACACACACTTCCCTCCACAGTCTGCACCATGACATTGTATTCATGCCTCCAGTTTATCATATGTCGTAGGTCTCTAGCACCTTTCAGCAGTGGGTTTCAAAGCACTTTGCAACCACTAGCAAATTTAGCCTCACAAAACCCCTGGGATGTAGGTAAAGATGGTCACCCCCATGTTATAGAAGAAATTGAGCCTCAGAATGTTAGTTATTTGCCCAAGGTTATATATGGGAGTGTTAGCAGAGCTGGGATAGGATCTAGCTTGTCTGGTTCCCAAATCTATGCCTTAATCACAAGATCACACATCAGAACATAGGATCTGCCAGACTGGATCAGACTCAAGATCCATATAGTCCAGGATCTTGTCTCCGATAGTTACCAGTGCCTAGATGCCTCAGAGGAAGGCGCAAGAAATCCCTCAGTAGACATGTAGATCCAATCCTAATCTCTATTGCATAGGGATTGACTTAAAACCAAAAAGCATGAGGTTTTATATGCCCTCCAAAAATATTATTAGCATTAACTATTCTTGGATATTCTTGTTATTATAAATGTCCAGTCCCTCTTTGAATCTTGCTAAGCATGACTGTGCAATGATTTCACTGTTTACGGTATTAATAGGATGGTATACTTATGTTGCAAAGTTAGATCAGCCACGCGGCACAGCTACATCCATCTGCAAACGGTTTGAATCAAATGTTTTAAATCAGGGCTGGAATTTCAAGCGAGCTCAGCTCCCATTTAGGCACCGCAGTAAGCGGCCAGATCTTCATAAGAGATGAAGACGTTGACTGCTGTGCTCCTTAGAAAACCTGGCCCCAGGTGTCACGCTGGGAACTGAGCTGAATATAGCAAGGCAGGATCTGATTTTAATTTATGACAAAGCTGAAGTAGCTGGTGCTCCGCATTGTCCCAGAGGCTGAAGGGATCTGCTGTTTGACAGAGCAATAGCCCCAGCTGCTTTGCCCTTTGATCAGTGCAGCAATAGGGGTCAGGAGAGTTGAATTTACAGATTTTGTGGCCTTTTGTTCTATGGAGTTAGAGGAGTTAATCAGAACGACAGTGACTACTGACTTTACACAGTAAAAAGGTCAATGACTCAGGCTAGAGGCTGTATTGCTGTCTGACCGGTTTGGTGGTAATACTCTGAATGCTTGTAGCATACACACACACAATGCAGCATGCTACCCCATGACATATCAACCAGGGGGCGGAAATGTCACCACACCAGGGCAGAGAAGGTTATATAGTGGGGGAGAAGGTCTCACGTTCAGATGGTTTCTGCACCAGTGCATCTGAATCATGGTTCACACCGTTCTTCACCTAACATGGTGTTAATGCCACAGCTGGGTGTGTTTTCACCATGTATCCAAGACCAAAGGTTAAACTGACGCCATGTGCTCATCTCCGCTGAACTTGGAGAGTACTGGATTTAGGGCCCTATGGACTAGTCTAATATACCTTGTTAGCTTTGTATGGAATAAGAGTTACAACGGCAACCTAGGGCTTCAGGCTGGGCATCAGATGTCCAACAACCCCACTTGAACTCAAACTCCCTAAGACGCCTTTATAAACCCAGCCTTATTTGCCTGCCAGTCATCAGCCCTGAATTCCTGAATTCGTTGTAACCACAGCAAAAATGCAGTATGTTAGTGGCTCTTTGGCGGGAAGGTGTTAACGCAGCCCCAATGCCCATAATGCTGGTGTTACCTTACCTTACTCTGATCCTAATTAACAGATTGAACATGGTCATGGTCACCCACCCATGTGCCTCACTAATGTAGCTTTTACAGCCATGATATTAGTGCCCTCGCCAGCTGTCCCTAATTTAAGCAGTCTGGATTTCTCCAGAACATTGGTACCCCCATTTTTCACCAATGCCTCTAATTAAAAACAACTGAGGAGTTCATAGAGGTGCTCTCCTTATCTGTCTCTAGCCCTAATTAAAATAGCCTGGATGTCCATGACATTGGTGCCTGTTAAACCAGTCAGCAAAAGGTGATGTCCATTTCGGAACTTACTGAAGAATGTGTAGGAATCATTGTTGCTCAGAAACGTCTCCACATCAAGACCTTCCTGAGCAGCCTTATCCACCAGCTCCTGGCTAGAAAAGGCACCAGCTGCCTCTGTTGGCCCATCTTGTCCATCAGTCCCACCACTGAGGAACAGGACTTCACATTTCCCAAGGAAGTAGCCAGCCCCAGTGGCCTTAGCTCGGTGTAACTCCAATGCCACCTGTAAGGCCAACTCCTGGTTCCTCCCACCCTTCCCATTTCCTTGAAGCTGGACAGTGGTCTCTCCACCAGCCAGCAGGCAAACCGATCTTTCAGACTCCAATCCTTGCAAAGCCTTCAAAGAATCCACAAGGTTAAAACCTGGGATCTCTAGCTCTGCTGCCAGCTTTAGAAGATCTCCTCTCACCTGGTCTCTTAGAGGACCTTCTCCAAGTCCAGCTGTGCTCAAGCAAACAAACTGAATCAGCTGGCTGTAGAGTTTGGCCACTCTGCTGACCTCCCCACACACCCCTGCACTCAAAATCAGGGTCCAGTAGCCCAAATCTTCTGCTTGGCGTTTGGCCTCCTCTAAAGCTAAACTGTTTGAGCCAATGACAACATTGTAGATGTGGGAATAGTCTTTCGGACCACTGGGATCTGAGACGGAGCTGGACAGCACTGTTTCCACAGATCTGGGCAAGGTGCTCATCAGATTGTATTTTGTCATTATCTGAAGGCAGCGTTGAGCACTGGGGGAACTGTAGACAGTGGGGCCACTCGCAATAATGTCCACTGGATTGCCAATGACATCAGAGAGGATGAGGCTTAGCACCTAGAAGCAGAAAGGATGACAGATAAATGCAGTGCCTGCTGCAGAGACTCACTGACATGCAAGAGTGATCAGACCAAGTTCTGTATTCAGTTACACTTGTGCAATCCAGCTGATCTCAATGGAGATGCATGGGTGCAAATGACGGCAAATTTGGCCCACTCTATTTTCAGATAATGCAATAAGAGCTCTCAGGGCTCTAACCCATGGAATCAAAATGACATTTAATGTTGGACTATAATATAGGAAAGAGTAGCATGTTTTTATGTGACTCTTCTCAGGCTCCTAGCCTGGTATAGATTGAATTGGAGCTCCACTGATCAATACAGTGAGAAAGCCCAGAAGTAAAATATGAGGCCAGATCCTCTGCTAGCGTAAATCCACACAGCTCTGTGGATGACTGCATTTGCCGATTTACTTCAGCTGAGGCTCCAACCCACTTACTCCAGCTAAGTGGCCCCATCAGATAATGGTGGTGGAGTAGTGAGGGAAAGGCTGCTTTTGAACGAATAAGGAGTCTGAATTTCCTTCACACCACAACGCTGATCTGTCCAGATTGTGGTGGGGAGTCAGCATTCTGCATGTGCACATTAACTGGGGGGGCTACAGTCATTAGCATGGCCAGTGCTCTCATTTGAACCTGTGCACACATTCATTGGACAGTTTAAAGGGGACAAATTTGGCCCAAAATGTAGGTTTTGAAAAGATGAATGAAACCTAAATTAAATAGAAACATTTCCACTATTGTTCTGCTACAAACTGACAATGTTGTTGTTGTTTTTTTAAACAAAGAAAACTGGCCTGTACTGCCTTCAACCCAAATAATCATTGCAGCATTGTGCCAGAGAGCCAGAAAGTGAAACTGACTAGAAATTAAAAGGAAACTGACCAGCCAATTTTCATTCCCTAAGCCAAAAGAAATGCAGAGAGTGACCAGATTGAAAAAACAAAACACAACTGTGTTAACAATCTCATGTGCTATTGATAAAGGTAAGTAATGATTTTTTTTAGTTTGTTTTTGTAAATATGGACCAAATCTTTGAATCCTATAGTAGATTCCTAACTGCATATTCAGGCAGCTAAATAGAAGCAGTGTGATTACCATAGATGCTGATTCCCACTGACTTCACTGGGAGCTGAAGTCATCTGAACCAGTCGTTCTCAACCTTTCCAGACTACTGTACCCCTTTCAGGAGTCTGACTTTTGTTGCGTACCCCCAAGTTTCACCTCACTTAAAAGCTACTTGCTTACACAATCAGACATAAAAATATAAAATTATCACAGCACACTACTACTGAAAAATTGCTGACTCTCCCATTTTCAATCATATAATTGGAATATAAATATTGTGCTTAGATTTCAGATTTATATGGAGCAGTACAAACAAGTCATTGTCTGTATGAAATTATTGTTTGTACTGATTTCACTAGTGCTTTTAATGTAGCCTGTTGTACAACTAGGCAAATATCTAGATGAGTTGATGTACCCCTTGGAAGACCTCTGCATACCCCTGGTTGAGAACCACTGATCTAAACATCAGGTCATTTCTACTGAGGTCTGTTTTGGCCATGACTTTTAATCTCATGGTGTCTCTTTAAAACTGCCTTATAGCAGAAGCTATAGGCAAGTGAGAAGTCTTCCACACTCACCTGTGCAGGATATGCAGCCTGGGCCAACCCTCCACCTTTCAACAAGGAAAGGGCTTTCCGGATGGTGTTGAGCTCCTGTATGGTAGCTCCTCTGGAAGCCAGAAGCTTGGTGACCTTCTCTTTCTCTTCCAAGAGGATCGGAGGAGTAGGAGCAGGCAGTAGGGCCGATCCGCCTCCTATAATGCAGGAGAAACCGCAGTGAGTGAATGCACGTGTGTAGCAGGGTGGGAGGAACCCCCCAGCACTGAAACGCTGGCCTCTCACAGACAAGGGGTTAAGCGAGGGCATCCTACAGCTGGAGTTTTCCTTCTTCTCTTCCCTCACCATTTTGTTGTAAGGGAATTTAGTGCTGGTGAAAGATGCCAGACTAATAGCCCTGGAGACTGATGTCTTCTGTTTCTCCACAGAGCAGACCTGGATCTCCATGGCAGTCAGTTACACCTGTGCTCAGTGAGCTCACTCACAACGGTGCCTGCATTTTACACCTACTTTGCCTGGCATAAATGAGAATGTGGGGTGCAAGGCGGGGCAGAAACAGGCCCAGGTGCTATTGTTCTCACTACGCTTCCCTGTGAATGTGCCTCAAATCTGACTTCAGTGACCGCTAGTCTGAGAGAGAGGGGACTGCAGACTCCATGGCTCACTCAGTGTTTAGCTGCAGGGAAAGCGAGACACTTCTGGCTTCAGCGTTTCACTGACCTTATTCATAATGAGCGGTGTTTAAAAAAATATAGCAATGTCTAAACCTAAATATAGAACAGCACTACAGCAAAAAGCTTATTGAGAGAGAGAGGGAGGAAGAGGGAGAATCACAGAGGAAACAAAAATGAGGTTGGATACTATGGTGATGGGTGCATTAATGATCTGATCAATGGGAGTGGCGGAGCACAACTGACAGCATGATTGGGCCCTTGAAATGCAGTGAAAAAGGAGGAGGGAAAGAGAGCTAAAGGGGGAAAATAGATAGATAAAATAGAGGGTGAGTATGTATAGAAGTGTATCAGAAAACTACCATAAAAGGGCAAAGCCTGCTCTGAGGTTTGAGAAAAAGCACCATCAATAAAATATGATGAACAAGAAAAACAAATGAAAGTGCCTGAGTTTCAGTCAATCAGTAGGGATCTGGCTGCGAGGCAGGAGCAGCCAGAGGGGGCTGTGTGGAGGTATGCATGCTTTGGGAGCTGCTGCTGACAGCAAATCCTGGGATGGCCTAGGAGTCTCTTGAAGATATCAGTAGCCAGAGGACAAGAGGAAACTCAAGGGAATCCCCATCAGACGTGATTCAAATCCAATTATATCCGTGTCTGGATAATCCTGCAAAATTCTCTCTGAACCATGGCAGAATAGACTGCAGCCTGCTGAGCTGAGCTAGGCAGCTGAGGATCTCGAACTAGATCTCGCTCAGCTGAGGAGCACAATCAAGAACCCCCCAAAATCCCTAAAGAGCAGCTCCAAGTGCATTCATTTCTTTAACACTGAGCTGCACGACTGGAGACACCTACTCACAGGGGCATGTCTATAGCTGGATATCCACCCAACAAAAATAAGCCCCACAAGTGCACTGCCACATTGCTTATGCGCCCAAAGCAGAGCACATCCCCTCAATGTCTGCCCCCCTATCCAGGAATGGGGGAATAAGGCACTAAAGGGGCAATCGCTCCTGGAGGAGCCTGCAGGTTTCAAATGCATGTGCTTAGGGGCTGATCCTACAAGGTGCAGAGCACCTCTTACTTGGCACTGAGTGACTCCTTTTGATTTCGGGAGAGGGGTGGCTGGGGTGAGAATGCAGAGCACCTCAGCCATGCTATTTGGCCCCTTGCAGGATCAGTCCCTCAGTGACTCCGAGTCTCAGATGGGGCCTCATTTTTCCAACTTGGGTACCTAAGTTAGTTCCCTGTTACAACCCGTGCATTGATGCCCAAGGACCTGCACCTCCTGTACCTGCTATTCTGAGCTCTGCTGCCCTAGCCCAGTGGCTCTGATTTGTCTTGTGTACCCCAAAGTTTTGCCTCACTTAAAAACTACTTGCTTACAAAATCAGACATAAAAATATAAAAGTGTCACAGCACACTAGTACTGAAAAGTTGCAACTTTCTCATTTTTACCGTATAACTATAAAATAAATCAATTGGAATATAAATACTGTACTTACATGTCAGTGTATAGTATATAGAGCAGTATAAACAAGTCATTGTCTGAATGACATTTTAGTTTGTACTGACTTTGCTAATGCTTTTAACATTGCCTGTTGTAAAACTAGGCAAATATCTAGATGAGTTGATGATGTTGATGGGAGGGGAAGGGATAGCTCAGTGGTTTTTGAGCATTGGCCTGCTAAACCCAGGGTTATGAGTTCAATCCTTAAGGGGACCATTTAGGGATCGGGGCAAAAATCTGTCTGGGGATTGGTCCTGCTTTGAGCAGGGGGTTGGACTAGATGATCTCCTGAGGTCCCTTCCAACCCTGATATTCTATGATTCTACCCCTTAGAAGACCCCTGGTTGAGAACCACTGCCCTAGCCTACGTGCCCAGATTTAAGCACGGGGCACCTCCCATTCTGAGGGAAGAAAGCATCTACATGGCTGTGTGATCAGATGACCCAGGAGAGACTGTCTTTACAAATACAAACATGGAAATACAAGACACTGGTTACGCTGACCTCATGGTGTCAAACCGAACCGATGTAACTCAGAGCAGACTTGGGCCCCAGGATCCAGACCTCCATACAGCTCAGGCAGCCTCTCCTCAGTGCTCTGCCTTGGGATGGGCTTATATTTGCAGAGCAATGCTTTCTGATTGCCTGGCACCACCACCTGGCAAAACGGTGCCTTGCTGCTTGTACTGTGGATTGATATTGCAGGCACGACAACAGCGAACCACAGGGCAAGGCCTCTGGAAGGAGGGAGAGAAACTGAAACACAACTGGCTGGCCCAAATACTTGGTGTGCCAACAATCTAATGAATAATATAGCGTCTCCCATCCCAGAATGCATCCGACTCTTCACACACAGCCCTGCTGGAATGCAGCCACCTCCTGCCTTGAAGGGCACAAAGCAACAGCTGGTGGAGAAGGGAGATTCTAGACCAAGGAATCAATACTGGAATCCTTGTGACAAGTTCCTCTGAGAGGTGTAATTGGGAGAGAAGTGTGTCTGCCCAGGGCCCAAGCTGCTGCCAACTCACGGCTACTGCCAGAAGACCAGGTACCGAAATGTGAATGCATGCAGTGAGCTGCCACCGGTGTGGGAGTCGCAATGGGAACAGCTCTGACCCACTTTACGCCTCTCCTCATCTTCTTTTGCAACAGGCAACTTGACCTAGTTTGCCAGGCATGATTCTGGATCTGTTTCCTGCATGCATGAGGAAAGGAAGAAGCCAGGCTAGAGAAGAGATAAAGGGAGAAGAAGGGAGGGCAACAACTGACGGCAGCAACAGGGTCCCACAAGAACTCACTCCCCGCTCCTGGGATTCCAGACATTACCTGAGATCAGCACAAGGAGGAGGTCGTCAGCTGTCAGTCCTTCAGCTAGCTCCCGAATCATGCTGGCTGCCCTCAGAGCCTCTCTGTCAGGGAGGTTGTGCTTAGCTCCTTCTATGACCTGGATCCTGCTGTGAGGCTTCAGCAACATCTCCCTGCAGGGGTTAGAAACATGATCAGGCCACTGAAACTTACACCTATCCAGAGCCCGCCTGGCAGCCCCACTCCCACAAGAGGGATTTGGGGGACAAGAGAGGGTACTGTGACTGAGGTTTATCCAGGTTCCTTTGCTGATCCTGGTCTCTCCCCCACGGGGCCGGGTACACTATGGAGGCAGCACACACAGCCCCAAGGACAGATCTGATGGCCCACAAAGAGGGATGGAGACCAGTCAAGGCTGAGCCATGAGTCTTGCACCCATGGTCAAGGGTTAAAGTTGGGAAAGGTGGAGAGGATCCAAGAAGGATTCAGCAGTGACCCCAAGGGGAAAATATATGGCAGGCAGACATTTCTGCAGGAGCCTGGGTCTTTGTGTTTGCCTGTCCCCCACCCTTCTCTGCACCCTCCCACCGGAATATCCGGGCACTATCAGTCTTACTCCATTCCCGCCTGCTGCAGGCATGCCCGGATGCCATGGGGGACGCTGACAACCCCCTGAATTAGGTGGTCCCCGAGGATCTCCTCTGCCACAGCCGCCATTCCCAGCACAGCCTTCCCGAAGCCCACCAGATACAGGTTCCTTCTCACAGGGAAAGCTCGGTCCCTCACGACCAGCCTGGGGCAGCCATCTGTTTTGAGCACCAGGGCCCTTCTCAGCATGGGGGCCGGCAGGACGACACCCACGGCGCTGCGGAAGAGGTGCAGCCCGTGCTCCCAGAGGGACATACTGCGCGGGTGAGATGCTAGGCCCCGACAGGCTGGGATCATGTAGGCTCTATGGATGTTGGGCAGGGCCTTGAGAGCTGAGGTCATGTCTGGCCCACGCTGTCTCTTAGCAGTCGGTCAGCCAGCCATATCCAACCTGTAATGAGGGGAAGGAATGGTTAACTACTCAGCAAGCAAGAGGTGGGGCTTTCGATTGGAAAGTGGCGAGCTAGCAAGCTGTGAACCCGATACAGGACTCAGCCTTACTCATGCAAAACTCCCATGGAAGCCAATGAGTGTTTGCCTGGAGTAGGAGCTAACTAAGAAGCTCTGGATTTGGTCTATAGCAGGGGTCGGCAACCTACGGCATGCGTGCCAAACACGGCACGCGAGCCGATTTTGGGTGGCACGCCGCTGCCTGCCGCAGTCCCGGCCCCCAGCCCCACTCAGCCCCCCCGCCCACTGCTTTCCCCTGCGGGGGCAGGAGGCAGAAGCTTGGTCCTGCAGCAGCCAAGCTCCCCCACCCCTGCTTCTTTCCCTAGCTTGGTGCTTTCCTGCCCCTCCCCCTCCCTCTCCCTGATGCCGATCAGCTGATCCCCCTCGCNTAGTTATACAATATAGACAGAGAGAGAGACCTTCTAAAAAATGTTAAAATGTATTACCGGCACGTGAAACCTTAAATTAAAGTGAATAAATGAAGACTCGGCACACCACTTCTGAAAGGTTGCCTGCCCCTGGTCTATAGTATGGAAATCTGGCTTCCCAGCACAGGTAAATCCACTATGCTACCCACATCTCCAGTGCACACCCTTCCCCGGCAGTCTGAGACAGCACCATAGCAGTTATATTTCCTTTATTTTCAGACTTCTGCCATTTGGGGGGTTAACAGTCAGACAACCTGATGGCTCCCAGCTCCCCTCATCCCCTTAATGTTCCCTACAACCCCATCAAACCCCTGCGAGGGCTGAACATTTGCTGGCTAACTTCAGGTTCATTGTTACTTTGACTCGCTCATTTCTTAATAAGGAACCGGAGTACTTGTGGCACCTTAGAGACTAACAAATTTATTGTAGCATAAGCTTTCGTGGGCTACAGCTGTATTTTCCACTGCATGCATCCGATGAAGTGAGCTGTAGCCCACGAAAGCTTATGCTACAATAAATTTGTTAGTCTCTAAGGTGCCACAAGTACTCCTGTTCCTTTTTGCGGATACAGACTAACACGGCTATTACTCTGAAACCTGTCATTTCTTAATGACTTCCCAACATTTGCAGGCTGTTCTCTACCCTTCCAGGGGAAGATTCAGACAGACCATAGCCCCCAGCCCACCTTTTAGCTAAGGCAAAGCCCCTCATCACTGTGGTATCCCAAAGCTCATCTTAGATCATTCACTGTTAGTTACTCATTTCCTTCCCACAGTGTCTGATGGAGCCTATGGTAAAATAACAGGCTCAGCATCTTTGTGGCTGGTTGAACTCCTTGATGATGGTTATGTCAGAAGATGCCAGTCACGGGGGTTTTCACAATAAAAAGCAAATCAACTGAAGACAGAAAAATGCTCCAATTTCTTGGCTTTATTACCAGCTCATCATTCTTTAAAATCATGTTCAGACACCAGACAGGCTTGTATGCTTACAGAGCCAAATCCTGCGCTCATCCTCCAGGCAAAACTCCTGGCCAGTTCAGTGTAAAGACAGTAGGCTTTGGCCTACTATAAACATTTGGGTCACATTCAATAACAGTCAAGTTGGGAGGGAGACTCCATCTCATCAGCACAGGGATATTAAGCCCAATAACTTGTATGCTTGACTAGAGCAGATCTTCCAGACAGACAGGCTTGATTTGACATCAGGAGATGGAGAATCCCACCACTTCCCTTGGTAGCTTGTTAACTCACTGTTACAAATGTGTGCCTAATTTTTAATATGAATTTTTCTGGCTTCAGCTTCCTACTGTGGGTTCTTTTTGTGCCTTTCTCTGCTAGATTAAAGAGCTCTTTAATACCTGGTATTTTCTCCCTGGGAAGGTACTTCGACACCTCTGATAAACTAAACAGACTGATCTACTTAAACTGGCTTTTGTAAGCCTTACTGGAGCCCGAGGCATAACTAGCAGTGTGAACCAAAGGCTGTAAACCAAAGCAGGCCTGGCCTTGGCAGAATAGTAACACACCAGGTATCGGCTAACCAAGTAAGCAAATTCCTGACCGGAGAGGATGGTACAAGAACACCCAGAATTCTCAAGTACCCCCATAAACAAATTCCTAAGAGATTTTGCAGGCACACACCGAAGATAAGGAGGGATGACCAGATAACAGAGGAGGACGTTTTGTTCGAATTAGCAGGTACAAGGTGTAAGGGTGGTAACTAACATCATCTGGAGTGATGTTTGTTTGTATCGAGGTATAAAAGGAGAAGTTATAGGAGGGGCAGCTTTATGTTGGCCAAGGGGAGCGGATCCTGGTGTCCTGACTGAGCCTTTACTTTGTGACAGGCATACATGAGTCAGTGTCCCTGTGACCCAGTAGACAGGGCACAAGTACTGTGCTTTGCTGACAATAAACCTGGCCGAGTGCCTTCGCCACTGAACTGAGCCTGTGGTCTTTGTTTGCAAACATCAAGGTCTGCTGAATGAACATGCTGCACTGTCTGCTAGTGCAGCTGACATCGGAGCTCCAAGAACAGCACTGAGCAACTATGTGTGTCTGACAAACACCAGAGGGACACTAACGCCACTACACTGAGGAAGGTAGAGAGTACCCTGTTTCACACATAACCTATCTAAACATGTATATGCCCCCCCATCTTCATAGCAGCTATGCACCTCACAGTCATTAATTAATGTAACCCCATAACATCCCTGTGAGGCAGGGAAGTGCTATTATCTCCATTTTACACATGGGAAACAGAGGCACGGAGTGGCTGAGTGACTTGCCCAGGGTCACAAAGGGAGTCTGTGGCAAAGCTGGGAAATAAGCCCAGCTCTGCTGGGTGCGAGTCTGGCTCCACAGCACCACACTTCCACCACCTCACCATGTGGACATTGCTACAGCGCAGTGAAAGTCCTAGAATGCAGCACTCTGGGACTGTCATTGCACTGTGGCAGTGGTCACATGGCAAGTTGTTGCACAGCATGCTGGTGCGCTGTAGAGTCACACCGTAGCTTGCCACGGAAGTAACGTGGTATGTGAACAAGCGCTCAGAAATAACAATGATCCACTAAACAGGGAACGTAACAGGCAGAGTTCTTCAAGAGAGCATCAGCCTGAATACACTCGGGGGCAGATCCCACGGAGCAAATGGCCACCCTATTTTGTGAGATGGTTTCTATTTAGAAAAAAAAAAAAGGACATTTTATCCCCCAACACAATAAAGAGTGGGGTGTGAGCAGCTGGAGGGAGAATTCACGGGCGGCCCAGATAAACAAAACCAGAAAACCCAGCCACGTCTCTGGCCAAATTCCCTTCATGCAGTTTAGCAATCAGTAAACCCCAAACAATGGACACATGGCAGCTCTTCTGTCTCAAGCAGGCCCTGTTCTGGGTTCCAGCTGGCAAAACTCGTCTCTGCCTCTCGTGAGAGTAGCTCAGCCTCTTGAGGATCTGAGCCCAGGCAGGCTTAGCGATGCTTGGCTGCCTTGACACACGGAGCCTCTCCCTGCTGGGAATTCACCCAGGAAAACCACACCACTGTCTGATTCAGAGCTGGGCCATCACTCGGACAAGAGGTGGCAAGGCTGAGGTACCCTGCTGGAGGCACTAAATGACTTGTACACCCTGTCACAGGGGATGGGGGTTAGAATTACCTTCCAGTTGCGTCTTCCTCCAGAGAATGCACAAGTGAATGCTCTTCCAGGAGAGCTCAAGAGTCCAGAGGTCTCTTTATCGAAACACTCCCACAAGGTAGCAAGGGTTTAATAATTAAGAGAGTGAGGCCCTCCTAAAGCACCTCTGAGCTCAGATCAGTGCAGCACCTCTTTCCGCCACTGAGGAGCTCAAACCCAGAGCCCCCATTAAGAGCCTCCAAACCCACAGACTTTGATAGTCAAAGCAGCCTGTGCATGCTGATCGAACCCCATGGTGGAACAAGGGCTTGAGAGAAATAACAAGGATTTGCTCAGTGCTGAGGGCGACAGCATTTCAAAGTGAAATAACAGGAGTGGAGGGAAGAGGGCCTAAAGGAGCTCGCTTGGTGGGTCACCCAGGAGGATGAGAATGCAATGGGAGCTTGCTTCCCCCTTTCCTTCCCTCCCACCCTGTTAATCTCTAAAATATCACCTATGCCAGATGCTATAACCAGTTAAACAGCAGCATTAGCACTGGTGAAACTCCTATTGAACTAACAAGATGGTAAGATCTCCAGAAGCCACCAGAGTCTGGTCTATACCAGAGCTAATAGCAATGCAGCGGAACCAGAGATAGCCCTAGTGGGGAATTTAGACTGTATTACACAGGAGGGCAAACTAGATTATAACTGTCCCTGCTGGCCTTAAAAATCTACCTACTTATATTGCTCAAATCACCACAGCATCTGAGCACCTCAAATCTGTAGTGTATTTCTCCCCACAATGCTCCTGGGAAGTGCAACTATCCCCATTTTACAGATGGAGAATTGAGGCACAGAAGGAGGGATGCAGGAGGGTACTTAGGCACTGTGATGCTCGGCGTTGCAAGACCCAACTTCTAGGCGCTTAGAAAACTCAGGAGCACCACTGTGATCCACAAAAAAACAAGTCAGGTGCCCAGGCTCCCTAAGCAACGAATGGGGAGAGAGAGGCGCCTCAGAACGCGAGCCACAAAAGCCAGCATGCCAGCTGGGAAGCTGCCTAAGCCAGATACTGACCAGCAAGGTGTGCACTAAGCCCCGCCCTGTCTTGGTCTTACAGATAAGTGCCTAGCGGTGGCAGCTGCTAGTGGTGGTGGAGGAGCTGCTGCTCCCCACCTTATAACTTTTGGCCCATGGTGAGAGCGCTTGTCTGGGGTGGGGAGACCCAGGTTCGATTCCCCCCTCTCTGCCACAGGGTGAGCAAGGATTTGAACAGGGGTCTCCCACATCTCAGGGGAGCACACTAATCACTGAGCTGTGGAACCCTCAGGCTCCCCTGTTGACGCTGTCCCGCTGTGGGTAAATAATGAAAGAGTAGTTGGAAAAGGGGGACTCGACCCAAGGTTGCCCTGACCACTGGGCTACAGGGTCATTCTCACACTCACTCTCTCCAGCCCAATGACTGTTCAAGTTAGTGGCAGACTTGGGAACCCAGGTCTCTCAAGTCTCATTTAGCCTTAGGCCTGGTCCACACTAGGGGGGGATGTCGAAGTAAGATACGCGACTTCAGCTACAAGAATAGCGTAGCTGAAGTCGAAGTATCTTACTTCGAAGTACCGCGACTTACCTCGCGTCCTCGCGGCGCGGGATCGACGGCCGCGGCTCCCACGTCGACTCCGCAACTCCGCTCGCCCTGCTGGAGTTCCGGAGTCGAAGGGAGCGCGTTCGGGGATCGATCTATCGCGTCCAGACGAGACGCGATAGATCGATCCCCGATATATCGATGGCTACCCGCCGATCCGGGCGGGTAGTGTGGACGTAGCCTTAGACTCTCCTGTTCCTAGTGGCACCTGTGGCAACCCATTTTCCTCACTACCGTCTGAGTCCGTCGTACATTGTTGCCATGAAAGCAGCATCCTTTTCGATTGTCCTGCGACAGGTCATTCTTTGTCCTCCATGCCTCTTCATGGAATCCAACCTAAGATCCAGGCTAACACGCGCACCACTGGACCATCCTTCCTCCTTGTCAATGAGCCGCTTTCAGTTACAAGATTATAACACGCACAGAATCACACCTTACCACTCTTCATAGAAATGTACGATTCTTCACTCAACATCTGAATTACCTCTGAACACTATTCATTTCAGCAGGTTGTTCAGATTTCTAGGCCTGATTCTCCCCTCAGTTACACCAGTTGTACCCCAGTATAAAAATTAACGCTTGAAAGTAACTGTGTTACACTGGCGTCAAACTGGTGCAAAGTAGTAGAAAATTAGGCCTCCTTGTGTCCTCTATAAAAAACCTTAGCCTCACTCAGGTTGGATATTTCAACCATTCTCCTACAGTCTACAATTTGCCCCGAGACAAAATGAATCAAGCCTGGCACTTAAGATAATTCAAGAGGCTGTAACCACTTGGAACACCATTTTACATGTTTAGAAACCTGCTGTAAAACAAATAGCCTCTGATTGTCTTTCCCTTCAAGGTTAACATCACCACACTGACTCTCACCTAGTGGAATCTAGCAAAGACTGAGTCATTTGAGGAGCTAACTCATAATCTCTGATCAACCCAGTATCATTGCGATGATTTCTGCTGTTTGAGCACTAAAGGCTTTTTTGAAGGCAAAAGATCCAGCACAGGGCACCCAAGTCATGACAGCAGAACATTTAGCATCCTGTTGATTCAAAGGAAGGACCATAATTAACTACAGTAGAACCTCAGAGTTATGAACTGACCAGTCAACCACACACCTCATTTGGAACTGGAAGTATGCAATCAGGCAGCAGCAGAGACCAAAGAAGTATTTCCTCTGAACAGCACTGAGGCTCTCTACCTCTGATCGCAATGACAGACAATGCAGACACAGAGCAATCTGCCTATGAGCACCTGTAATTACATTGCTAACATTGCTTGGTATACTTTTTTACTAGTGATGTAAATCGGTCTTCTGCACTTTGAACCCGGGTTATGTTTATGCAAGAAAGGACCTGACCCAAGGAGACCATTCATGTCAATGGGAGTCTTTCCAGTGCTTTCAACAGGGGTTGTTGTTTTTTTAAGCACAATCCATAATGGGTCAGATTCTGATCTCCTTTACATTGGTATAAACCCAGGGTAACTCCACTGAAGTTAAGCGTTACTCCAAATTTACACTACCGTAACCAAGAGCAGAATTCAGCATGGGCACAGTAGCATCGGGGTCTCGCTGTGTAACACCCTTTCCTATCAGCCCAATCCTACCAGCTTGGCTTAACAGTGAAATTCTTGCTCGTCTTAAACACAAAAAAACAGCTTACAAGAAGTGGAAGATTGAACAAATAACCAGGGAGGAGTATAAAAGTATTGCTCAGGCATGCAGGTGTGAAATTAGGAAGGCCAAATCACACTTGGAGTTGCAGCTAGCCGGAGATGTTAGGAGTAACAAGAAGGGTTTCTTTAGGTATGTTAGCAACAAGAAGAAAGTCAAGGAAAGTGTGGGCCCCTTGCTGAATGAGGGAGGGAACCTAGTGACAGAGGATGTGGAGAAAGCTAGTGTACTAAATGCTTTTTTTGCCTCTGTCTTCACAGACAAGGTCAGCTCCCAGACAGCTGCACTCTGCAGCACGGTATGGGGAGGAGGTGACCAGCTCTCTGTGGAGAAAGTAGTAGTTCGGGACTATTTAGGAAAGCTGGACGAGCACAAGTCCATGGGGCCGGATGCGCTGCATCCGAGGGTGCTAAAGGAGTTGGCCGATGAGATTGCGGAGCCATTGGCCATTATCTTTGAAAAATCATGGCGATCGGGGGAGGTCCCGGACGACTGGAAAAAAGCTAATGTAGTGCCCATCTTTAAGAAAGGGAAGAAGGAAGATCCAGGGAACTACAGGCCAGTTAGTCTCACCTCAGTCCCTGGAAAAATCATGGAACAGGTCCTCAAGGAATCAATCCTGAACCACTTAAAGGAGGGGAAAGTGATCAGGAACAGTCAGCATGGATTCACCAAGGGCAAGTCATGCCTGACTAACCTAATTGCCTTCTATGATAAGATAACCGGCTCTGTGGATGAGGGGAAAGCAGTGGATGTGCTATTTCTGGACTTTAGCAAAGCTTTTGATACAGTCTCCCACAGTATTCTTGCCAGCAAGTTAAAGAAGTATGGGCTGGATGAATGGACGGTAAGGTGGATAGAAAACTGGCTAGATGGTCGGGCTCAACGGGTAGTGATCAATGGTTCCTTGTCTAGTTGGCAGCCGGTATCAAGTGGAGTGCCCCAAGGGTCGGTGCTGGGGCCGGTTTTATTCAATATCTTCATTAACGATCTGGAAGATGGTGTGGACTGCACCCTTAGCAAGTTTGCAGATGACACTAAACTGGGAGGAGTGGTTGATACGCTGGAGGGTAGGGATAGGATACAGAGGGACCTAGACAAATTAGAGGATTGGGCCAAAAGAAATATGATGAGGTTCAACAAGGACAAGTGCAGAGTCCTGCATTTAGGACGAAAGAATCCCATGCACTGCTATAGACTAGGGACCGAATGGCTGGGCAGCAGTTCTGCAGAAAAGGACCTAGGGGTTACGGTGGACGAAAAGCTGAATATGAGTCAACAGTGTGCCCTTGTTGCCAAGAAGGCTAATGGCATTTTGGGTTGTATAAGTAGGGGCATTTCCAGCAGATCGAGGGATGTGATCATTCCCCTCTACTCAGCACTGGTGAGGCCTCATTTGGAGTACTGTGTCCAGTTTTGGGCCCCACACTACAAGAAGGATGTGGATAAATTGGAGAGAGTCCAGCGGAGGGCAACAAAAATGATTAGGGGGCTGGAGCACATGACTTACGAGGAGAGGCTGAGGGAACTGGGATTGTTTAGTCTGCAGAAGAGAAGAATGAGGGGCGATTTGATAGCTGCTTTCAACTACCTGAAAGGGGGTTCCAAAGAGGATGGATCTAGACTGTTCTCAGTGATAGAAGATGACAGAACAAGGAGTAATGGTCTCAAGTTGCAGAGGGGGAGGTTTAGGTTGGACATTAGGAAAAACTTTTTCACTAGTAGGGTGGTGAAGAACTGGAATGGGTTACCTAGGGAGGTAGTGGAATCTCCTTCCTTAGAGGTTTTTAAGGTCAGGCTTGACAAAACCCTGGCTGGGCTGATTTAGTTGGGTTTGGTCCTGCTTTGAGCAGGGGGTTGGACTAGATGACCTCCTGAGGTCCCTTCCAACCCTGAGATTCTATAATTCTATGATTCTATGATTCTAAGTTAGTGGTTGTTACTAATGAGCTGATTAATCCACTTATTTTTTATTTATTGATACCAGCCACCAGCTATTAAATGTCATTGGACATCAGTTACAAGTCAGAGTTACAAGATTCATCAGATATTTTTTGAAATCCTATTCATTTCACCAGGGCTTTAGAAACAAAGGCAGCAGAACTCCACTCAACAGCATGTCTATTTCAGAGTTAGCCCAGCAAAAAAAGGGAGTTTAAATGTTGCCATTTAGGGCACCATCAGGAACTATGGGTCTGGAAATGACTTAGCTGCTTGAGCTAGCCAATGCCTAGCATAAGGGAAGTTATGCCATCGCACATCCGGTTTTTCTTCTCTCCACCTGCTGGTTGGGGAAATAAACCCACTCATCTGGGCTGTTGGAGAAGATGGTGATTTATACTAAAGATGTTATTCTCACATCATTTTAAGAGCGCTCCAATATTAATTTTTCTTGTGCCCTTTTTGGTTCTTTATTCTACATTAGAGCCACGATAGCCTGAGTGGAAATGACCAAGTCACATTCCCGAGGCCCTGCCATGGCCCAGACCTTGCACACTCCTCAATCCCCACTGCCTAGCACAGGTGTGGGCAAACTTTTTGGCCCGAGGGCAAGATTTGGGTGGGGAAATTGCATGCAGGGCAGGGGCTTGGGGTGCAGGAGGGAGTGCGGGGTGTGGGAGGGGGTGTGGTATGCAGGAAGGGGCTCAGGGCAAGGGGTTGGGGTGCAGGAGTGGTGCGGGGTACAGAAGGGGGCTCAGGGCAGGGGGCTGGGGTGCAGGAGGGGGGCAGCAGGGGGTTAGGGGGCTCAGGGCAGTGGATTGGGGTGCAGGAGGGGTTCGGGGTGCGGGCTCCAGCCCGGCGCCACTTACCTCGAGCAGTTCCGGGGTGGCAGGAGCATGCAGCGGGGCTAAGGCAAGCTCCCTGCCCTCTGACCCCTCCATCCCCCGAGGGCTGCGGTGCCGGCCGCTTCCGGGAGCGGTGGGGGGCCAGGGCAGACAGGGAGCCTGCCTTAGCCCCACTGCGCCATGGGGCTGGCAATCCTGTGGGCCAGATTGAAAGCCCTGACGGGCCGGATCCGGCCCGCAGGCCATAGTTTGCCCTCCCCTGGCCTAGCAGAATGTTTGGTTTGGGGTGCATCCTTTCAGAATGTTGTCCAAGAGTCTACATTAAGCTTTGGAGGAAAACAATCCTGAGAACTGCCTGTTCTGAGTGAAGATTGAAGGAGGATTGCGAGGGATTTAGATTAATCCCCTTTAAATGAAAGCTTCCATTAATGAATGATGTCCCCAATCTGCATATTAATTTGCATAAGTTAACATTATAAGATCTAGCGCTCGCTCTTCATAAAGCTCCTCAATCTGCAGCTGCCCACCAGCTTCAAGTTCCACGACTAACTCTCTCAACACAAGACACCAAAAACCTCAGCTCCCAACTTCCATCTTCTAGGGAGGGGACTTGGCGATGATAAACTACAGGCAAAAGACGGTTTCTCATTAACTTAGGTAACAACTAGGAATTGGAATCAAACCAAACTCTACAAGCAAAGAGCCAGATTCAGGTGGATGGGTCCAGCAGTCAGGTATCAGGGTGAGAAGCATAATCTAAGGGCAGGTCTACACTTAAAATGCATTGATGCAGCCACATTGTGGTAGCATTTTAATGAAGACGCTGTAAGCCAGGGGCTCTCAACACTGGGTACACGTACCTCTAGGGGTATGCAGTCAACTCATCTAGATATTTGCCTAGTTTTACAACAGACTACATGAAAAACACTAGCGAAGTCAGTACAAACTAAAATTTCATACAGACAATGACTTGTTTATACTGCTCTATATACTATACACTGAATTGTAAGTGCAATATTTATATTCCAATTGATTTATTTTATGATTATATGGTAAAAATGAGAAAGTCAGCAATTGTTCAGTAACAGCATGCTGTGACACTTTTGTATTTGTATGTCTGATTTCATAAGCAAGTAGTTTTTAAGTGAGGTAAAACTTGGGGGTACACAAAACAAATCAGACTCCTGAAAGGGGTACAGTAGTCTGGAAAGGTTGAGAGCCATTGCTCTAAGCTGATGAGAGAGAGAGAGAGAGAGAGAGAGAGAGAGAGAGAGAGAGTGTCTCCCATCAATTTAGTTAATCCACCTAGGCAAGAGGCAGTATCTACATTGGCAGGAGAAGCTCTCATGCCAACATAGTGCTGTCTACACCGGCGCTTAGATCAGTATAACTACATTGCTCAGAGGTGTGAATAATCTACACCCCTGACTGACGTAGTTACACCGAAGTAATTTGACAGTGTAGATCAGGGCTAAGTATTAGATAGCTAGGTAAACAGACAGTAATCTGAGTCTAAGGGAGTGTGAACTGGTGTAATTGCTAGGAGACTGGACAACGGCAGTCTTGCTACTCCCCTTTCTTCTTTGGTGCATAAAATACACTATCACACACCCTCCTCCCACTGAAGGTCATGGATCATCAGGGTACAGTTCCTCCTTTTCCAGCACTACCATGGGTGTTCTGCCATAGGACAAGGAACTGTCTCAAGTGTGGTCTACACTACAGTTAGGCTAACATAAGGCAGCTTACATTGACCTAATTATGACAGTGTACATAATGTAACCAGGAAGATATAAGCCCTTGTAGTAGAGGCCTGGTATAAGGCTGGACCAGCTCACAGAATTTGGCAAGAACAGGGCTAATATTGCAGAAATACACATCCCTAAGAAATGCTAGTCACAGAGTGCTTACGCAAACACATCCCGATATCAAGTGGTACCAAAACATCTAAATATCAAGGATGGTACAAAAACATTTCCCAAGGATAACAGGAACACACTCACCACTTCTAAAAAATAAGGTCAGAATAACAGTACAGGCAGTCCTCGGACTTACATAAGAACGGCCGTACCGGGTCAGACCAAAGGTCCATCTAGCCCACTATCCTGTCTACCGACAGTGGCCAATGCCAGGTGCCCCAGAGGGAGTGAACCTAACAGGCAATGATCAAGTGATCTCTTTCCTGCCGTCCATCACCATCCTCTGACAAACAGAGGCTAGGGACACCATTCCTTACCCATCCTGGCTAATAGCCATTAATGGACTTAACCACCATGAATTTATCCAGTTCTCTTTTAAACGCTGTTATAGTCCTGGCCTTCACAACCTCCTCAGGTAAGGAGTTCCACAAGTTGACTGTGCGCTGCGTGAAGAACTTCCTTTTATTTGTTTTAAACCTACTGCCTATTAATTTCATTTGGTGACCCCTAGTTCTTGTATTATGGGAATAAGTAAATCACTTTTCCTTATCCACTTTCTCCACATCGCTCATGATTTTATATACCTCTATCATATCCCCCTTTAGTCTCCTCTTTTCCAAGCTGAAGAGTCCTAGCCTCTTTAATCTCTCCTCATATGGGACCCATTCCAAACCCCTAATCATTTTAGTTGCCCTTTTCTGAACCTTTTCTAGTGCCAGTATAACACATTTGGTTCCTTACAATTACGACACATTTGGTTCCTTACAATTGTGTCATAAGTCAGAAAGTCGGAACTCAGAACCGCAATCTACTCCATTGTGGGACCAAGCATCGTAAACTCAAAACTTATAGTCATAAGTCGAATCAGGGTGTCAATGTAGAAGTGGCACATTCGTCGTAACTCGAATGTCGTAAAGTTGAGGACTGCCTGTACGTAATAAAAATGTTTTCATCAAACCAACATGTACAAAATAATAGGCAATAACTAGCAATGTCAGGGGGCAGTACTAACTTGGTTGTATTGAGGTTTAAAAATGTATCTCAAAAGGAGTATCTTTAGCCAGCCTAGGGAGCAGTGGAAAGTCCCGCCACTAACTGAGCTGTGTCCATTCTCACGAGCATACATATCTTAGTATCCTCGTCGAGTCTGCCAGGTGCTATTACCATGTTTTGTCGACAATAAACCTGGCCAGGTACCTTCATTGAAAACTGAGTCTATGAATTTATTGGGCAGTTTAATTAAGGTCTGCTATCTCTGCAGAGCTAAAACAGCACACTAAATAAACACACACGCAACCAGCATCTGAACACATGCACTACAGCCTTGCTCTCCCCGATGTAAGTGCCCTACTACACTAGCATAATACTTCACCTCCATGAGAGACATAGGGCTTATGTCAGCAGTGTTAGGGTGACGCAGTGTCTGTGTAGACACTGCGGGTGACTTACATTGGCTGTCATTCTTTTCAATTTCACAGCTGGGTGCTTGAGCCCAAAAATTGACAAGAAAACCCCACAGCTCAGGCTGTCACCACTGGGCGGTGGGGGGACTCTTGCTGGGATGGGGCCCGCTAGGGATCTGCACCTGGAGCTGAGAGGCCAAGCTCTCAGACCAGGACCATCCCTACCAATTATGGTGCCCTACGCAGCCCGAGCACCTGCTCCCCCCCTCCCGCCCCGAGGGTCTGGGCTGCGCTCAAGGCCTGCAGGGCCAGGGAGGCAGGAGCTGTGGGGAGGCACTTTGAGGGGCCCCACAGGGCCAGGGTGGCCCGGGGGATTAGCGGGGGGCCTGGCGCCAGCAGCAGGAAGCGGAATGACCCGGCCCCAGCCCGCTCCGCTCCGCTCCCCCCACCCCAGACGTGTTGCTCACAGAAGGGGGCTTGGGGGAAGGGGTCCGCTTCCCACACACACACTCAGCCCTCTCCGCTTCCCCTGCCCCGGCCGTGTCGCTTGGGGGAGGGGGAAGGACCACCCCCTGCACTCACCGGCAGTGGGAAGCGGAGCGACGCAGCTGGGAGCTGGCAGAGTGGAGTGGGCTGGGACCGGGTTGCTCCCCTTTCCACCACTGCCAGTGAGTGCGGGGTCGCTGGGGCAAGAGGGGGGGTAGAATGGGGGCAGGCCAGGGGCAGAGCAAGCGGGAAGATTAAGGCGGGGCGGAGGGAGTTGTCCCGCCCCCCAAGGGACGGCCCTGCCCCTTGCTGTGGGCACAGCCCGCGGGGGGGCAGCCGGAGGATAGGGCTGGCCGCCAGAGCTGGTGCTGCCCCGTATGCAGCACCCAGCTGCCTAGGGGCCCTGTCTCAGCCCCTTCACTGCCCCTCTGAAGTGAGAGGACGCAATCCTGGTGAGGATGCGGCACGCTGACAGGAGGGGCAATGCAGACATGAGCTATCACAGTAATTACTAACATGGGTCAACTTAAGTTTGTAGTGTAGGCGTGATAAAGATTCATTCTAAGTGACTTCCCAGTAAGCCTGCAGCACTGGTCCCAGTACAGACACCAGCACTACTGGAGTCTATACTGGAACCGGTGTCCCCCGCACTGGTCCCTTGTTACAGGGGCCTGGAGGGCCATGCAGCCTGAGCCTGTGGCTCCCAACACCCTGCTCGGCTGCAGGGCCGCAGTCTGTAAGGCCGGGGCGGGGTAGGAGACCCGCTTGGCAGGGAGTCCAACTGCAGGGCCCCAGGCTACTTCCTACCAGCGTCTGGGCGGGGCCCCGCTAGGCCACAGCGTCCCGGGCTTGGCCAATCAGGCGCCTCCGCGGCCGGCCAGAGCAGGACCCCCACGCAGGGAGGTGAAAGCTGGCAGCGGCCGCGCGCACCGGGACAGGAGCGAGCAGGCAGCTCCGCCCCCTCCCCAGCCAGCAGAAGTGAGCCAGGCTCCCCCCTTGTCCCCTCCCTCCAGGCTTACCATTGGCTGCGGGCAAAAGGGGGCGGAGCTATCTGGGCCAGGAGGCTATGTTTAATCTGTCATGTGCTGGCTGGTAGCGGCTCTGCCTCATCACACCCCTATGCCGCCGGTTCCAGGACCGATCCCAGTAAGATCCCACCATTGGTGGCAGTACAGACCCAGTACTGGTCCCACTACACCCCATTAATGGTCCAAGTACAAACCCCAATAATGGTTGCAGTAGTGGTCCCAGGAAAACTCCAACACTGGTCCCAGTAAGTCCCCACTACTGGTTCCAGTATACACCCCAGTACTGGTCTCAGTACTGGTCCTAGTAAGACCCCAGTACTTGTCCCACTACTGGAACCAGTATAGACCCTAATACTGCTCCCAGTAAAACCTGAACACTAGCCCTAGGACTGATCCCAATACGGACCCCAGTACTGGTCCAAGTACTGGTCCCAGTACTGATCCCAAGTAGACACCCCAGAACTCATCCTAATACTCGTCCCAGTGAGACCATAGTACTAGTTCCTTTATAGACCCCATTACTCTTCCCAGTACTGGTAGTAAGAGATCAGTACTGGTCCCAATAACACCATAGTACTGGTCCCAGAATATACCCCAGTACTGGTCCTAGTAAGACTCCATTACTAATCTCCGTATAGATCCCAGCAGTGGTCCCAAGTACAGATCCCAGTACTGATCTCAGTACTGGTCCCAGTAAGACCATAGTACTGGTCCCATTATAGACCCAGTACTTTTCCCAGTACTAGTCCCATTATAGAGCCTAGTACTGGTCCCAGTACAGACACCAGTACTGGTTGTAGTACTGGTCCCAGTATAGACTCCAGTACTGGTCATAGCACTGGTCCTAGAAAGATCCCAGCACTGATCCCAGCAATACCCCCAATTACTTGTCACAATACTGGTCCCACTATGACTCCAGTACTGGTCCCAGTGTAAAGCCCTTTACTGTTCTGAGTACTGGTCCCAGTAAGACCCCAGTACTGGTTCCAGTACTGGTCCCAGTATACACCCTAGTAGTGGCACCAGTACTAGTCCCAGAACTGGTCCAAGTAAGATCCCAATACTAGTCCCAGTATACACTCCAGTTCTGGTCTCAGTACAGAGCCCAGTATAGACCCAGTACCGATCCCAGTATAGTTGGTAGTACTGGTTGTAGTACTGGTTGCAGTAAGACCCCAGTACTGTTCCCAGTATAGACCCCAGTACTGGTGCCAATATAGACCTCACTACTTGTCCCAGTACTGGTCCCAGTATAGAACTCAGTGCTGGTCACAGGACGAGTTCTGGGGGTCTTACTGGGACCAGTAAAGTGACCAGTACTGGGGTTTTAGTGGGACAACTACTGATCTCTATACTAGGACCATAACTGGGACCAGTTGTAGGGTCTATACTGGGAACCATATTGGATCTTACTGGGACCAATACGGGGACCATTACTGAGGTCTTACTAAGACCAGTTCTGGGGTCTATACTTGGACCAGTACTATGACCAGTACTAGAGTCTTACTGGGACCAGTACTGGGGTCTATATTGGGACCAGTACTAGGGTCTATACAGGCACCTTCTAGGCACTTTAGTATCTGAGCGTGGCAGGGTCTGTAGTTTAATAGAACTAAAGCTGCACCTTTGAAATAAATCACAAAAAGAATTAAGAGCCCCAGGAGGATCTGTATGGGGTCCCCCAGTTGCTGCGAATAAAGGAGGTGGGTATAGAGTGCCTGGTGTGGGGCCGGACATCCCCATCCATTGAGGTTGGGGGGTCTCAGATGTAGGACCAGATTCTCTTTTTGGCTAACCCAGCAGAAGAGGCACAGAGTGGGTGTATCTAAGGTGGCATATGTGGAAGGAAGGCACAGCGGCACCTCATAAGAGGACACTGACCCATTCATCCAGAGATGCCCCAACAGGGTGAGGATTTCCCTGAGGAAATCAGGGTACTTCTGATTTCGGGGGCTCACACTGGATGACAAACCTGCCCCACCCTTTTCCTGAGGAGACTATTCAGAGGACTACACGGCAAATCTCCTGGGGGTTTCAGCAGAAGTTGTCTCCTTCCTTGGTCTTTGTGGAAAGGGACCATAGACCTCAAAGGCTGGCGCAAATGGAGCAGGTTTGCTTTAGATATAGGCTTGATGGATTCATGCTCCCAGAAAGCCCTGTATTCCCCTCATGTTGAAGTGCCATTGCTGCTTCTTTCTCTCACAATGGAGTGGGCAAACAGCACCACGCTCAGTTTCTAAATATTTTATTATAAGCATTAAAATAGTGACAAGGAAACTGGAGAGAGCCAGGTCACTTTGAGCAGCTAATAAACTGCGCCTGGTTTCTTGAGATCAGGCTGGAGAGCTCGTGAAACTAGGCTGTCTACAAACGAAGAGTCTGAAGGGAACCCAGTGCAAAGTACGTAGTCCCGAGCAGCAGAGCTACAACTGCAGGCTATGCTGACAGGGAAGGTGGCTAATGCAAACTTTGGTTCTCTCCTCAGAATCAGCTTATAACAAACCAATGAACCTTGGGGGAAAATGCTCCCCTCCCCAAGGCAAAGCCAAATAAAATATTCCTCAACCACACATTGAATTTTTAAGGACCTAGAGCTGGTTTGGAGAGGCAAGCTTTGGGAGCCAAGAGCTACTTACTAGTACTACATGAGCTGGCTCCATAAACAGCATGACTCTAGTTCCCCAAATGGACCAAGGCAGACACCAGTATAGTCCAAATCTGAAGTATAACTTCACAGGCTGGTTTGGGGGAGGGATAGCTCAGTGGTTTGAGCATTGGCCTGCTAAACCCAGGGTTGTAAGTTCAATCCTTGAGGGGGCCATTTAGGGATCGGGGGCAAAAATCTGTCTGGGGATTGGTCCTGCTTTGAGCAGGGGGGTAGACTAGATGACCTCCTGAGGGTCCCTTCCAACCCTGATAGTCTATGATTCTTCACATTGCTAGTCTGTCTCCCCAGGCCAGGAAGAGCTACCACCACACTTAGTCAGCTCAGGCCCTTCCTTCAAGCATGGTTTATTCTCCAAACAACTCACAAAGCAACACCCAACACAAGCAATTCCCCTGGCCAGAGCAGGATGTAGGGACCCACAGAACTCAGCCTGCTTCCTACAGCTCCTCCTTCAGAACTTTATAGGAATCACCTGACCCCTTCCCAGCTGCTAATCCCCTCTACCTGGCCCAGATACCTGTTCCGAAAGAGGCTCTGTCTCTGAACAGGGCTGGCTGGCCCCTGACCTGCTGTCCCTTACAGTACCCTCTGACAGATCCTAACAACTGGTTTGCTCTTCTCTCTCTGATCTTCCTTTTCCCTTGAAAAAGGGCATCACAATACCAGATTTATCCCTCCATGGACTCTGCAGAGCAAGGCCTGGGGTACATTTTCCTCTGCCTTTGGATTTGGCTAAAGGGTATTGAGAGAGCAAAGGAAGGGGGGAGGACAGGAGAGGGGAAGAATTTGAAGCTTCCCTGTTCCTTTATCCTTGAACAAATCCCTTGATGTACCCTTTGAAGAGTCACCCAGGGCCTGATCCAAAGCCCATGGGGCCCTCAATGTGGAAAACACTAAGTGAAGTTCTCCCTTTGTCCACATGGTGGGGCCCTCCCACCACATTTTGCAAAGGTGAATTTCACATCTATATGCTGTCAAGATAACACCTGCAAGTGTAAACATAACCACAGTTCTTGAGAAACCTCCCCTGTTGCAAACAGTGACACTGTGAAAGGTGTGCAGCTAGTTGAATCCCAACACAGGCACTAACAGCACATGTATTAGCTAATTCAGAGCTCTCAGAGGCTAAATGCCAGGAATATTTGTGTTGAAAACCCAGGACCTCTCCTTAATTTCTCAGAGCTGTCTCCATGTCCTCTTCCTTCATCGATCTGCCATCTTTACCCCTCCACTCACATATTTGGCTCCATCACCTCTCTCCTGCCCCACGCTTCTGGCTCCATCCATCTCCTCAGTCCCCATGACTGCCCTGCTCTGATATAGGAACCAATGGGAATAGATTTAATCTCTGGCAAGAGGTTCTGCAACTCTACACTGAACCCTGGCAAAGGGTTTATCCTCTGGAGCTTCCCCAGAGATGATTTCCCCCCAGGAACATCAGAAAAATATAGACAAAGGCCAAGAGAGCTCCTTCCACCCCACCACTGGAATTAGCCAAGGTCAAAAGAAGAGGGTACGAGTGGGACTTTGGTGGAGTTAAAGAGAGGGAAGGACAAGGGAAGCTGATGGTAAAACAGGGATCGGCTAGACAGGGCCCCAGCCTTGACACCCCGCCCTTTCCACCAGCCTGCCGTGATGGTTGAGTCCCACATGGAATGCTACTGCATGCCAACCTGGGGAACAACAGCTCCTCATATTACTCCTTTCATTTCCCATTGTAGCCTGCCCTCATCGCAACAAAGACCTTGTGCTGCAAAAGCCGAAACTGTGCAGGTGGGTCTCCTGGACAGGTCTCTATTAGAACGATGGTGGCTGCAAAGAGGGGGATGAGGGAGCTGGAAATAAAGCATGGGAGCACTGTGGGGCAAGGAGGACACATGGCCCATCAGCAGACTTACTGCTTTTGCTGGGTGGAATCTCCCAGTTTTGTCTACCCGTTCTGGGGTGTCGGACTGGCTGCTAACTGCGAGTGCTAAAGGACTCCAGAAGGCTATAGACCTCAAAGGGACGGTGATGCACACGTATTCAGCTCCTCAAAGACTGATTGATTTAAACGGGAATGAGGTGCCTAAATATCTGTGAGGAAGGATGTTGGCCACAGAGAATAGTGAGGGCAGCCCATCTGAGTGGCTACGTTCCCTCCACAGTCAAACCTCTGTGGAAATTCAGAGACTGGGACAGGTTTATCCTTAGTGTGACTCCCATCAGCTACTAAAAAACCACTTTAGGGAAGGACTTGGGCCCACTCTTCAAGGAACACCCCGGAAGGGGAATCCATCCCTCAGAGGAGTAACTCTCCAGGGCATAAGACAAATGATGCTAGAGAGACAGCCAGCAAAAGCAAGAGGCATTTCCCATGTACTGAACTGAACCGTGCAGGCACCATAGACACCGACAAAGCCCCTGAATGGCCATTGGGATCCAGTTCTGCGCTAAAGGGATGAGCTATTCATTCCACTGGAACAGTGAATGCCCCACTGGTTTGTCATTGGAGTGGATGGATCTCAAATTCACTCTTGACCTAGCCTAGCAAGGTTCTGCCAATATCTTCTGCATGTGGGAGAGGTCTCTGCCTAGCCAGTGGAGTGAGTGGCTCAGATGGATGGGCCTTTTCTTTGCATTGAAGAAGCCTTTTCTTTGCATTGGGCTGAGGAGGGCTGGGCAGGAGCGGGGTTTATGTTATGAGGCCTTCACTCTGGAAGGACAGCAATAGCACTGTTGTTCAGTGAATGGCTGGATGATTGGTGAGGCCTTTCCCCGCAGGAGCTGAGAATGGCTGGTGTGGCTTTTGCGAGAGTGATCACGCCCCTGGTTATTATCTCACCACTTAAGTGCCAAGCCAATGCTGCAGCAAGCACAGTTAAAAATAGAACCGCAGGAAAAAGTTACAATTAAATAAAATTACCTTTAAACAGCTATTTCAAGGCAACACCGAAATAAAATGAGAGGCTGCATTAATGATTGTACAGAGATGCAGAGAAGTAGTGCTACCGAAGGGAAGAGAAATTATCTAGATGGTCTGAGGTTTGTTCATTCACCATGGACTTCAGGTTTTCTGTGGGACCTGCTCCTGAAATATAGGGAGAACCCAGGTGCAGGTGAACTTTAAAAGCTGTGGAGTCACAAAATATTCCAAGTGTAGCAGTTATGCTCAGGATGAGTGGGCCTGAGCTCAAGGTATTGGCATAGAGAAAAGGCATCTTGCTTCAGCTATGAAAGCTCCCAGCTTCAAAGCAGTACAGGAGCTGGGGAAATTATAGTACTGTTAACTTTTTTTAACAAAAGACTAAGAAAAGCTTGATACCTAATTTACAAATTTCTTTCAATCAAAAGGTTTCAGTAACATAGTAGCTGGCTAGTTGATGTACTGTCTATGACTAACTTTCTGATCAGGAGGTTGTGGGTTCAATCTCTGACAGGGGCTGATGTGAGCCAGGCCTCTAAAAGGTTTCTTTCCAATTCTACATTAATTTAATACATCTTCCCCAAAAGCAGGCACAATGATGATGACAGAGGGGTCTGAGCAGGGCCTGGGATTGCACAGCTCGGTCTCTGCAGGGGTTGCATTGTCAGTAATGGTTATTCAATCCCGGGGGGGGGGGGGTTTGTCAAATAAAAAATGTTCATAAATGAAATTTTTAAAAAGATTTCTTTAGAAAACAGAAAATGAAAATAAATGTGATCGTTTCTGCAGAAAAATCCAAAGAATTAAAAATGTCTCTATTTGGGAAAGTTGTGGACAAAATGCACTCAGTTTTTAAGCCAGCTCTACTGCTAACAGACTCCTTCCTCTCCGGTGGTGGAGCCAATAATTTCTGAGACAAGTTCCATCTCTGCTGTCATCGGAAGCTGAGTCTCCAAAGTGTGTAGCACAGTGACAACCATGAAGGCCCTAAGTGCCTGCAGATTTGTTACAATAAAAGCAGATTGAAATTAATCAATCATATGATTGGAATGCCTAGTGCTGGCAACAAGGCCGAGTAAAGCAAGGTATTTTCCTGCAGACTCCTTTGATTAAAGGTGGGGTGAATGGAGAAGTATGTCAGCCAATGTGATCCTCCACAGCAGTTACCCTGAGTGCCAGGAGAACCTCCTCTAGCTCTATTAGAGATCCAGTCGTCTCTGGTTCTCTGGCAGAAAGTCTGCCCTGCCTGGCACAGTATTTGCTTTTCTAATAGCAGTAGTTTTGAAAGAGATAAGCCAGAAGTCTGAGATTCTGCAGGAAATCTCTCTCACAGTCACCAGGAAACAAGGTCTTCTTGTGTAATACAGCCAGGAAGGTGACACAAAGAGGACAGTGCTACAGACAGGCAGCAGGAGGCCAGGTCCATTTCAAATTCAGAGCCCCACTTCAGAGGGAATCAGGGTTAGGGTGCATCTGCAGGGAGCACGGTGGCTTTTGTCTCTTAGTTCCACACCCCCTTGCTGCTTTATATCAATCCTCTCATCTGTCCTTCATTCCAGATCCAAATTCTCCTCCACCCTACACAAACCTGCAGCTATCCCATGTTCTGTTGTCCCCCTTACCAGTATCCACCTGAGACCCAAATTCCCCTCTGCTGCACACAGCCCTCTTATCCCTCATTACAGCTCTGAAGTTTCAATTGCCCTCCGCAGCCTCCACTGCTATTATACTCTCAGTGCCAGGGAAAGTGAACTCAATCTTCACTTTGCTGATTTTCTATAGTCTGTTTATTAGACAGCCCCTTTGTGAACCCAGCGGTTCACACGGGCCTGTGGTGCCAAGTGTAAAATTAATATCGACTAAAAAATCTGGGCCCTTCTTTGTGGGCTTAGAGAAGCCGTCTCGAGTTAATGGGAATGCTACAGTGCTTCACGCCCACCCTCGCCTCTCTGAAACTGCCAAATACACTTGGCTCATTTGTAACAGCCGGCATTAACTCTTTGTGGGCCTTGGCTTTTCAGGGCTGGCAGGTGTCTCCTGCAGGTAGCTCCCTGCTCTGGGCTGTTCTTGTGGTTGCTCTCAGGCAAGTGTCATTGGTGAAATCAGCCAGCAGGAGGTGCTAGTGTTTCAAGTAGCTGAGTTTCTCTCCCCCCAGTCCCAGCCCATCACAATGCTCCTCAATCTGTAAAGATGTTGTTGTTTTCCCAATGCAGGTGCCGGCTGACAGCTCTCCTCTCTTGACACCGGCAATGGCTGTGTGGGCTCCCTTCACTGTCTGCCAATGAGCTTCCCCCCAGACTTGGAGGAACTAGATCCAGGGGTGAGAGAGTAACTGAGTGTCTTTGGTTCGGTTCCAGGCTTCGTTTGTCTGCTGAGACTTCCAGCAATGGGTAGGGGAGCAATTAGCGCCAACTGCAGTCGCAGTTGTGACAGGGGCAGCTGTCTGCAGGGTGATGGACTGAGACCACACACTTTTTTCCTAAGGATCAGCAAACAGCCACCAGATGGTCACCTTAACCTCGGCTACATTCAAAACCAGGACCTACCAGGAGCGGTGAAATCCTTTGTATTCCATTTCCAGTGTCAAGCCATTCAGTCCCTCCTGCTTCCGCCATCCCAGCACAGACCCCAAGCGCCAGCGGGAACATTCACATCGAAATGCCAGCTCTCCCCAAAAAGGCTCTGACTTCCGGGCCCATTTTAAGATGCTGTCTTTTCACTGGGATGGGTTGCGGTTTTGCTAGTGCAATTCTCACTGCAGAGCTCTGTCTACAGTGAAGATGAGGGGCCTGATTCTCTGTTGCCCTGCACCTTGTGTAGTCATTCACACCAGGGCTGACTGGATGTAAAATGCTACCATGGTGATTCGAGCTAAGTGGCTACATGTGGTGCAGTGTAGTGGAGAATCAGGTCCCTAAATGTTCAGCCCTCTAACACACACATGTTAAGGTCTGATTTCTCTTGGAGATGCTGAGCTACACTTTAGGATTGACATCTTACCAACTGCCTTAGGGCAGCAGTTTCCAAACTGTCTGTGGCCTACCTGATGATGCCCAGAGAGTGGGATGCGCAGAGCGGGATACTCAAATAGCTCAGCTCCTCCTCAGCACAATCCTCCAAGCAGCCAACTGCAGGCCAATCTGCCCCAAGGTTGGTGGATGTTCACATGTGGCTGGGGGAGGGTGTGCACCTGATTTGATCCAATAGAGAGAGAGGGACTTTTTCCAAGGGTCAGAGATGTTGAGATCCAGGGTTTTTGTTCAGATCCATGTTCACAGGAAGTCATGACTCAGTAGTGAGCTAGTTCAGTATTTCTCAGCTGGTGGGTCAGAGGTGCTTGGGGGTTGTAAGGCACTGAAAATGTTATTACAATCTAAAGCAGAGGTTCTCAAACTGGGGGGTGGGGAGGAGAATGCATTGGGGGGGAGTTTGAGAAGCTTTAGGAAAAAAACGTACTGTGCACATTTTATCCACAGCGATGAATAACTATCAAAGCTGATTCCTCCAGATATATCAGGTCCTCATGTGGCACTGTGCATTCGACTCTAGATGGCGCTGTGCATTTCCACGGATTTGTTAAGCTTGCATAGCATTATACAAAGTCATGGCCATCTGTACGTGAATCTGCTACGACGCGGTGTGCTCATTTAATTGTAAGCACGGACTGCAATCGCAGTTTTGCTTTTGCTCTTATTACAATGGATCGCTGGCTCATTCATGCAACAGAAAGAAAAAAAAACAACTTAAGTGAAAAACAAAGAAGCCGAAACTGATTCAAGTGAAGTGTATTATATTGGTATATGTACTTTGGGGGGAGGGAGGCACGTAAACTACTACAGACACAAAGAACGGGGAGTGCGATCAAAGAAGTTTGAGAGCCACTGATTTAAAGCCCTTCAAGGTCAGGTTCTCGGAACATACACCCCGATCTATTACATAGGTTTATCATTGTTATCCAGACTTTTTTATGCTTACTTTTATAGGATAAGTAAGGGAGCCGCAACATTTTGTGACTTAGAAGAAAAGGTCACCAGCCTGACACGGCGGAGGCCCACTCAGCTAGTTTTAGTAACATGCAGGGCACGGAAGCCTTGGAAATAGCATACCCTTCAGTTAAGGTTATCAATCGAATTCCAGGATAACCCTGTACTCAGTTGCCCATAACTCCTTGAAAAATTCTCCTCTGGGGTTTGGTCTCCAGCTCAGACGTGAGGCAGGAGCCCATTATGTTAATATCAGGGGCTCCCATGAGTCTTTCACAAAGTTTGTTGGAAACCTCACTGGGCAATCTCACAACTGGATGTTTTTCTACCAGATCTGCTCTAGGAATTATTTTCTGGGGCCTTTCTGTGACCTGTGCCATATAGGAGGTCAGCCTAGATGAACATAACGGTCCATTCGGGCCTTGGAATCCCTGGCTTTATGAATTCCCAGCAGTAGTGAAAATGGTGAATTTCCAGTGAACTTTTCATGCCCCTGGGGCCACTCTTCACCATTTCATGCAGCATCACTTGCCTCAGAGCCCACTACTCATGCTGCAGAAGGATTTGGTGTGGTGATTTATCCTTTCCAGATAACCTTTTGCACTCAGGAGATGCTATGGAAAATGATGGGCGTTACAGAGTTTATTCCAATGACTGGACTGGGGCCAGGTGTGCCTGTCCCTCCTCCTCACTGAGGGCACAGCACAGATCTCAAAGCACTTCACAAAGGCAGGCGAGCACTAGTGCTATTTTACAGTTGGGGTAACCAAGGCAAAGAGCAATGATGTGCCTGACAAAGTAACAGAACAAGTCAGGGGCAAACCCAGGAGCTGCACACACAGCTCCTGAGAGATAAAACAATGACTGTTGGGTGGTGATTTTTTTGGTTTTAAAATAAAAGGACACATGGTACATGATGCTTCACCTGGAGATACTTGAAATAATTGGATCTGGGCAGACTGAAGGCCAATTGCAGTGGCATGAATGAACACTGAGGATATATGGAACTATAGAAAATTGCCAAAAGGACTCAATTTCCAGATTATACCAGCTATAAAAAAATATGGCTCCCAGAACGCTGTCAAGAGGAAAGGTGAATCCTTTCCAAATGAGTGTCACTGGATTAGAGCAAAACAGACACTAACGAAACAAAGCTCCTGTAGCGTGATCAAAGACAGGTGTGCAGTACAGCTGTGCACTGCAGGTGTACAGATGTGTCTCATCTGCAAAGGGCCAAGCCTTATGAGCGACCTGGGAAGAATGTTTGTAGCTGTACAGCCACCTACTAGAACATAGCATTTCCGTCCTTCCTCCAAAGCACTCAGCACTGCTCTAAGTTTCCTCCCATGGAAGTCCATGGTAGAACTCTCAGAGCATGGTTAGGAGGCCCCTATAAAATAGGGTGACCTAGTGGACAGGGCACTAGATTAGGAGCCAGGAGACCTGCCTGACTCTCCCACAGCCAGGGCCGGCTCTAGGTTTTTTGCTGCCCCAAGCAAAAAAAATTTTGGCTGCCCCCCGCCCCAGCCCTGGGCTCTCCCCCCCGCAACCTTTACCCCCCTGCCGTCCCAGCCCTGGGTTACTGGTCACTCGCTCCCAGGGCAGGTCATTAAGCAGGAATTTTGGATGTGCACAGAACACAGACAGGACTGGTTCCCATATGGTTACAGAACTGCAGTAAAGTGGAACAATTTTGAGCTTGTGTGATTGGTGGATATCTGGATGCATATTATAAGACTGTCCTACATAAATGAGGAAAAGTTGAGGTGCCTTTATTATTCTTTTGTTCTACTCTTTGTTTCTATGGGGAATTTGCCAATGCAATATCACTGTCTTTCTTTTAAACAAATAAAACTTAAAAAAAACAAAAAACAAAACCATGGCAATGGCTGTTGAAAATAGCAATTCCAGTCCTAATAACCACTGGGAAGCATTTCTTGCTCAATTTTATCCTACTTTTTCTACAGCAAGTTACAGTGGATCAGTATATTTGATTTGGGAGAAATGAAGTAACAGCTGCCCAAATTGAGCTTGAGCACTCTTGAATTTTGAGGGTGTTCAAATCTGGAAGGCAGGTGCTAGTTTCCCTTTCTGAATATTAGCAAAATCTGGGAAGGAAAAGTCCATTTCTGCTTCCATGGCTCAGAGGTGGAAATCCTCCTAAGTGCCGGGTACTGTATCTAAAGCTGCCCAAGCCCTCTAGTAGAGCCTCCCCTCCCTTACTTTTCATTTTAAATTCTAGTGGGATCCATGTACCTCCCTTGCTAGGCTTCAGATAGAGAGGCGCATTGTCCATTTAGTCCACCCAATTCCTTCTTTGGGGGCTGCAAGGTGAGGTCACACCAGTATCCCTAATCCAGTCTGGTGATGTCTTCTGAAGGGGATATCTGGGGCAAAGCCGCCTACTCCTTGGGCACACTTGTCCCCCATTCACAGGGCCACCCCTTTCGACTCACAGCAAGCTGCAGCACGGCTCAGCTACCTCACTCTCTCCCCCTCCCTTTCCTGTTGATAGCTGCCAAGGGATTACTGGGAAATATAATTCTTTCCCTGCTCCAGGGCTGGCTCTATAGGCAGGGAGCTAGGCAAGGAACTACAGCTCCCAGGGTCCCGTGGGTTCTCAGCTCCCATGCTGGATCCCCAGCTGCTCCGTGGCTCCGCTTCTGCAGGATTGTGAGAGGGGAGGAAGTGAGTTAAAAAAAAAAAAAGGACGGCCCGAATGCTGCCCCCTGCAAATGTGCCGCCCAAAGCACCTGCTTGTTTTGCTGGTGCCTAGAGCCGGCCCTGCCCACAGCCCTTGCCCCCTTGTCTGCCTGTTCTGCCCACTGATGCCTTCCCTGAAAACTCTGGAATTGGGTGGATGCGATGTTCAAAAGTTACTGCGTTGGAGACAGAGAAACACCTTTGAGTTGCGCATAGGACCTTGCTTTGCTCAGACAATTAATTAAAAAACATGTTGTTTAAGAAATATGGGGGTGGGGCAGAACAGATGTGGGGGCAGAATTGATGGCTGGATGGGAGGCAGAACTGATTGGGGGTTGGGGTAAAATTAATTGCTAGGCAGGGGGGTGGGCAGATGTGGGGGTGATGACAGACCTCTCTCTCTCTCTCTCTCTCTCTCACACACACACACACACTTTCAGACCAAGTTCATGTCTGGCTGGGCACATAGGGAAGAAGGAAGATCCGGGGAACTACAGGCCAGTCAGCCTCACCTCAGTCCCTGGAAAAATCATGGAGAAGGTCCTCAAGGAATCAATTCTGAAGCACGTAGAGGACAGGAAAGTGATCAGGAACAGTCAGCATGGATTCACCAAGGGCAAGTCATGCCTAACTAACCTAATTGCCTTCTATGAGGAGATAACTGGGTCTGTGGATGAGGGGAAAGCAGTGGATGTGTTATTCCTTGACTTTAGCAAAGCTTTTGATACGGTCTCCCACAGTATTCTTGCCGGCAAGTTAAAGAAGTATGGGCTGGATGAATGGACTATAAGGTGGATAGAAAGCTGGCTAGATCGTCGGGCTCAACGGGTAGTGATCAACGGCTCCATGTCTAGTTGGCAGCCGGTTTCAAGTGGAGTGCCCCAAGGGTCGGTCCTGGGGCCGGTTTTGTTCAATATCTTCATTAATGATCTGGAGGATGGCGTGGACTGCACTCTCAGCAAATTTGCAGATGACACTAAACTGGGAGGAGTGGTAGATACGCTGGAGGGTAGGGATAGGATACAGAGGGACCTAGACAAATTAGAGGATTGGGCCAAAAGAAACCTGATGAGGTTCAACAAGGACAAGTGCAGAGTCCTGCACTTAGGACGGAAGAATCCCATGCACTGTTACAGACTAGGGACCGAGTGGCTAGGCAGCAGTTCTGCAGAAAAGGACCTAGGGGTTACGGTGGACGAGAAGCTGGATATGAGTCAACAGTGTGCCCTTGTTGCCAAGAAGGCTAACGGCATTTTGGGCTGTATAAGTAGGGGCATTGCCAGCAGATCGAGGGACGTGATCGTTCCCCTCTATTCGACATTGGTGAGGCCTCACCTGGAGTACTGTGTCCAGTTTTGGGCCCCACACTACAAGAAGGATGTGGAAAAATTGGAAAGAGTCCAGCGGAGGGCAACAAAAATGATTAGGGGGCTGGAGCACATGAGTTATGAGGAGAGGCTGAGGGAACTGGGATTGTTTAGTCTGCAGAAGAGAAGAATGAGGGGGGATTTGATAGCTGCTTTCAACTACCTGAAAGGGGGTTCCAAAGAGGATGGATCTAGACTGTTCACAGTGGTACCAGATGACAGAACAAGGAGTAATGGTCTCAAGTTGCAGTGGGGGAGGTTTAGATTGGATATTAGGAAAAACGTTTTCACTAGGAGGGTGGTGAAGCACTGGAATGGGTTACCTAGGGAGGTGGTGGAATCTCCTTCCTTAGAGGTTTTTAAGGTCAGGCTTGACAAAGCCCTGGCTGTGATGATTTAGTTGGGATTAGGTCCTGCTTTGAGCAGGGGGTTGGACTAGATGACCTCCTGAGGTCCCTTCCAACCCTGATATTCTATGATTCTATGATTCTAAATTGAAAAAAAAAGTGTGCAGCCGACTCCCAAGTTCCTAATTTATCTTTGTCAGTTGTTTCCCCATAACAGTGTTTGCGTCCTACAGATGAAGGAATTGGAAATTTTGAGGAGACCCTGGTCCTGCAAACACTTATACATGGTGCTTAACTTTAAGCAAGTGAGTTAGGCTCAGATTCTTAAATGCGATGTAGGTGCCTAATTCCCATTGGTCTTAGTCCCACTGAAGTCAAGTTAAGAGTTTGCAGGATATTGGGGCCTCAATTTGTGCCACTTGTACAGACACATGACATCAGATGTAAGGGTGATGCTTAATCACCACACTGTCTTTACTCTTTGTGTAAAAGCCGTAATGTCATAATACATTATAAGAGTTTGGAATTATTTTCATCTAAGCCTAGGTGGTTTGTATATTTAGACACAGTATATCTGCATTTTGCTAACTGATACTTATATAATTGTGGGTCACAGAATCTTAATGAAAAATGGTCACTGATTGTCATCATTATTAAGCTATTTGTCTAATCAGAAATGTGAGAGGTGTGCATTATTCAGTGAGTTGTTTAGGACTGCAAAGCAGGTTGGAGTTTCTGAAACAACCACACAGTTAGGACTAAGACATTCCCAGAAGCAAAGTAGGGAAATGTGGTCTAGATGAAATTTCTATGAAGTGGGTGCACAATTGGTTGAATGACCATACTCAAAGAATAGTTATCAATGGTTTGCTGTCAAACTGGGAAGATGTATCTAGTGGTCAAGCCTGCAGGGGTCAATCCTGGGTCCAGTACTCTTTAGTAGTTTCATCAATGACTTAGATAATGGAGTGGAAAGTATGCTTTTAAAATTTGCAGATGACACCAAGCTGGGAGGTGTTGCAAACCCTTTGGAGGGCAGGATTGGAATTCAAAACAACCTTGACAAATTGAGAATTGGTCTGAATTGAACAAGATGAACTTCAGTAAAGACAAGTGTAAAGTACTTCGCTTAGGAAGGAAAAATCAAATGCGCAGCTACAAAATGGGGACTAACTGGCTACATGGCCGTGCTGTTGAAAAGGATCTGGGGGTTAGAGTGGATCAAACTGAATATGGGTCAACAATGTGACGCAGTTGCAAAAAAGGCTACTATCATTCTGGGGCGTATTAACAGGAGTGTCGCATGTAAGACACGGGAGGTCATTGTCCTGCTCTGCTCGGCATTGGTGAGGCCTCAGCTGGAGTGCTGGGTCCAGTTCTGGGCACCACACTTTAGAAAGATGTGGACAAAGTGGAGAGAGTCCCGAGAAGAGCAACAAAAACGATCAAAGGTTTAGAAAACCTGATCTATGAGGACATGTAAAAAAACCTGGGCATGTTTAGTCCTGAGAAAAGAAGACTGAGGGGGGACCTGATAACAGTCTTCAAATATATTAAGGGCTGTTATAAAGAGGATGGTGATCCATTGTTCTCTGTGTCCACTGAATGTAGGACAAGAAGTAATGGGCTTAATCTGCAGCAAGGGAGAGTTAGGTTAGATATTAGGAAAAACTGTCTAACTATAAAGATAGTTCAGCTCTGGAACAGGTTTCCAGGGGAGGTTGTGGAATCCTCATCACTGGAGGGTTTTAAGAACAGTTCAGACAAACACCTGTCAGGGCTGGTCTAGGTTAATTCGGTCCTGCCATAGCCCAGGGGGCTGGACTTGATGACTTCTCAAGGTCCCTTTGAGCCCTGCATTTCTGTGATTCTATGATGCTAGTGTTTTAAGCACCAGGTTAGATTATGATGATTTCTAAAGTTAGATTAAGTTTTTAAACATTTTTTTTGATAATTGCATCACTGCAGGGCAGAGTGAGGGTTGGCTGGATGCTTTGACACAAGATTTCCATACACCAACATAGTCAGATTTTTTTTAATCCCTCCTTTGAATCCTAAATCTTCTGGGATTCTAAGAATTTGTTCTTTGGATAATTATATGTTCCTGTGATACTTTTTAACCCTTAAATTCCTGGCATGTGCTCTGAACCTTCAATCCAGAATAACATTGTTGTTTTCCGGAATAAAGATGACATGGCATTTAGGGTCCAGTCCTGCAAACACTTCTGCATGCGCTCACTCGACAGGACAACTCCCATCTGTAATATGAAGTGTAAACATCTTCAAGTGAAGGTTGCTGTGCATGACCTGTGATGTAGACTTGCTCCGGTTGTACCTGCACCAGTGGGTGGAGGAGCAGAGGCTACACGCTCTTCGGTTATGTCTACACTGCAACAGAGAGCGAGCCACCCAGCCTGCGTAAACAGACTTGCGCTGGGGTGCTCAAGCTAGCGCACTGAAAAGAGTGGGGTGGGTGTGGCTGCTCACACCCACGCGAGGCTGGGCTAGGTGCTCAGACCCGGGGCCAAACACTCAGGCTAGCTGCACAGTGAAGAGACACCTAAAATTGCCTTAACTTTACACTTCCTTGCATTTGGGTTGTGTGTGTAGCAATGCTAAGTTCTTCAAAACAAAGATTTTGTATCAGTTACAAAGGGCAGAAGCCAAGCAGATTCGGAGGTAGGTACAGTAGCGGCGCCAGCTCTTCCGGCGCCCTAGGCGGCGGAAGGTCCCGCCCCCGAAATGCCGCTCCCAACAGCGGCGGCGGAAGGTCCCACCCCCAAATGTCTACGGGCGGCGGGGGCGCTGGCGCCCCCAAAATAGCAGTGCCCTAGGCGACCGCCTAATGGGTTGCGCCGGCCCTGGGTAGGTAGCATTTCTTTTTGCTCCCAGAACTAAGGCAGCTGGTTGCAAGCACAGGACCCCTGTAATAATAAACTTGCTTTCAAAGCTGTAGCTTTAATAAAATTCACTGGAATGCAACATTTATTCTCAATTTGTAGCAAGTAGTTTGAAAAACATTCTTCACCTCCCGGACTCGCTCATGATGTAGCTGGGAATGCTACAGGTTTTGTTAGCTGATGCAGCCTTTGCAATTTACATCTATTCCCTGAAAGATTCAAGCCTAAGGAAAGAGGATGCTAATACAGGAGCCCGTGTTTGGATTGGCGAAGCAGATAATCCAAGATTAATTTCAGTTGACAAAAGAAATCTATTATTAAAGTGTCAAACTCTGGTGCAGCACTAGCAGCTCCAAGCGGGGCGGGAGATGCAACTCAGTGCCTTGTGTTCTTGTATGCACATGCTCTTCGGCACTGCCTCTGTTTGTAATGCTTCTGTGAAAGGGGTGGAAATCAGTGTGAAAGCAGGACCCCTCTAACCACTTGGCTCTTGGGTAGGAGGGATCAATGAGCCTCTATGTGAACCTGAGTCACCATCAACTTTTAAACCCTGCGTTGGACTATTTAATAGCAGGGTTGTTATATAGGTACACAAAGGTGTAACATCTGTCTGCAACCTTGGGTTGGTGATCTTTATGTAGATATGCAGGAGAGTCTGGAAGGAAACCCCTGGAGAGATTAAACATGCTGACCCCAATTCACTATTGCCCTGCCTTCCCTTGTGTAGCCATTTAGACCAGCGCATAGTGAATGTGAAACACTAGTGCAGGGGATTGGTGAATTGGATGCCCTAGGCCTAGTTCAGATCTGGTGTGCATGCCCTGTGGCAATTTCTGGGCCAAATTCAGGAACGGCAAAGAGCGTCCAACTCCGATACTTTGATTGGGGCCAGGCCATATCATCTGATCTCAATAGCATCCCAGCAATGTTACCTCTTCTGTGCTGGAGAGGACCCAGGTTACCTTCAACAGCTAGGTTCCTTTCTGTGTTTTAAACCCTGATAGAAAACTCACCGGGAAGCCACCATTCTGATGGCGGAATCAGCTGTCCTTATCACACTCACAAAGAGCTACTAACATAACTTTATTCTCTTAAAACTCTGAACTTACTAACCACAGCTGCAAAGTGCCTGTGATTTCCAGGGAATTTCTCAGCTTCATCTCTGTACCTTTTGCTTGGTGTGCCAGAGAACAGGACAGAGGGAGGTAAATACCAGCCCTGTGTCTAAACTTGGGGCATAACACAGAGCGCTTGTGTGATTGTTATTATAAAATTGTGGAGCAGGTGCTCCAGGATAATAGCCAGACTAGAGCTACGTAAAACAGACACACAGTGCAATGGCCAAGAGAAGGGAAGCCACCTGGTCATGCTCTTGGCTTTTTCCACCAGCACTGAGCCCAAACTGACTGCTATCAGAGCCAGATATTTCCCATCCCTGATACATGGGCTTATCATAGAATCATAGACTATCAGGGTTGGAAGGGACCTCAGGAGGTCATCTAGTCCAACCTGCTGCTCAAAGCAAGACCAATCCCCAAACAGATTTTTTGCCCCAGATCCCTAAATGGCCCCCTCAAGGATTGAACTTACAACCCTGGGTTTAGCAGGCCAATGCTCAAACCACCAAGCTATCCCCCCTTCCTACTATAGCTTTTAGCAAATGTATTGCTGGGCCGGCAGCCTTAGTATAGGTGCAGCACATGGGGACACTCCCTCATATTTTCCCAGCCCCCCGTCATGTCTCAACCTCATTCAGAAAGGGCTGAGGCCTCCATACCACATATAGCCTTTCAGCCTTTTTGCTGAGATGGCTCAGGGGCTCCAGTTACCCTGTGATTGTTCATTATGTGGACATCTGGCCACTGGGAACTGGACTTTCACCCCTCATCAAGCAGCAGCAGGGGGTAGTGAGTGACTTTCAGTTACTACAGTCCTGAGGCTGAGCTAAACTGAATCTCATCTAGTGTCGGGGGAGAAACAGCTTTATGAACTCAAGCCTTAGCAGGCAAACAGCTTTTCAACTCACCTTCAACCGCCCCAAGTGGACCTTATGTGACTGACAGAAGAACATTTAGGTGGCTTCTTATTGCTTAAATACTAGCACTTTTACCCGCTATGGATTTTCTGCTGCATGCACTACAGCAGCTGTGATCCTCCACTGTCCAAAACAGGCAATGCCCACATACACAAATGAGGACAGAACTCAAATGTGGGGTGAAATCCTGGCCCCTTGATGTCGATGGCAAAACTCCCATTGACTTCAATGGGTTCACGATTCCATTCATGGGACCAGCCCTCTATATAGGGATTTAGGGTCTGTCATGCTCATCAGGGCCTTGGTCCATTAAGTATCCTGACTCTTGTAGCAGTCATCAGTACCTAATGCTTCAGAGGAAGGAAACCCCATAATGCATGTGTTTATGGGGGTGGAGGGGGAATCCTTCCTGACCCCAGCAAGGTGGTCAGTTTATACACTGGAGCATGATATTTAGTTAGCTCCAAAATAATCCAGCTCTTTTAATACTCTGGTGATGATAGTTGGCTTGATGACCTCCTGGGGCAGTGATTGCCACATGAAGACTCTAGCAAAATAAAGCCATAATTGATCCATGCTCCTGAGGAAGACTAATTCCTCCCTTGCAGAGAGAAGATGAAGGGTGATTATCGATTCAAGAGAATCACGTAGGGCTCCTAATTCTTTGTATATGCTATGAGGCACAAAAGAACCATGTCATGACACCGTCTTCACGCCATCAAATTGCATCAATCTGTTATGAAGCAACATCTGCTGCCGACACCTCACCCCCACAGAAAGATGCAATGTCACCAACATTGTGATGCTCTGTCATAAGGCGGAAAATAAATCCAGGCTTCTTTAAATTGTCCTGGTAGCAAAACAGACCAACAGGGAAAAAAATCAGGAGTGTCTTATAAACTTAAGAGCAGGTGACAACTCTCAGAGAATAGGCATTGGGAAAAACCCAAACAAACATGCACCTTTTAAAGTGACCTACCAATGAAAAATTAACCACCACAGCCTGATATAGATGCCCCATCCTTCCTGTGTTGTGCTTCAGTGTCACATTAGCTCAGCTCTCTGTCAAAACACGTTCTATTTTGCTGCTGTCAGCATAGTGGGCTTAACGTAGCTTAAGAAAACCATCTCACACTATTCTTTATACTTCATATATCATCTCCAACAAGCCAGATAGCAGAAAACAAGCTGCTACTGTGCAGATGATTATTGGTGATCATGTACGCAGGCAGGCCAGATGACGGAAGAATAATGCTTGATTTTTTTAAGATCCATTTTTAGCTGCGTGGAGAGGAGATGAATAATGACACTGGGGCAGGGGGGTTTGGGGCGTGAAATTTACAGAACTCGTGTGAATTATGTAAACATGACACAGAATTTCAATGTCAAGGAGAGAATAATCGTGCCGGAAAAAGCACCATTCCAAGAAACAACTTTTAAATATTATTCACGTGTTATTAAAGACCTACAGAATCATTGACAAGTTATTTTCTTATGCAAGTATTGAAAGAGGGTCACAAACATAAAAGAGAAGACAACAGAGGCGAGGTGGAATACGTTAGGAGGAACAGCATTGTTATTAAAGTTAGATCAATGATTTCTCTCTTTTATCAGTTCATCCCGTCTGGGATCTTTCCTCAAAAAGCTCATCTGATAATCTAAAGGAAGCAATAAGTCACTCCCCACTTCTTTTCATTTTATTCTGGCCAACCCTGTTTCTGTGGATTGTATTTGTTTCCTGCAACCATAGTAATTTAATACAGTCAGTGGCTGCACTCACAGAATTCTAACCGGGTATCTTTGGTTAATTGCAGCAAACCAAGACATTCTCCAAACACTCATAGTAATTAGAACTTGGGGGATACATCTCTGAAATAACGTGTGTCTGGGAGCATCATGCTGTAGAACCAAATAGGACTTAGCTGCAGCCATTTACAATTGGAGATGAAGGAGAGGGCCAGTCCCACCAGCGTGGCATACCTGCCTGATAGCCCAGGACTAATTTATGACCCAAGTGGCAGGGGACATCTCAGATACATCCATGCCCTTATGTGAGATGTTCCTCAGGTAACCATGATGCTGGCATCTGAAATTCTATCTAGGGTCACTGCTTGGCACCAGGATTGACACACAAACAAAGAGCGGGTGCAGTTTTCTGTCCTTCTGAAAAAGGAGACAGCAGCAGAGGGACAGCAGAGTGAGCCTTCTGGTGCCCTGCTGCTCCCCCACCCACTGAATTATCCAGGTTACCTCTGGAGAGAAGGGGATCAGCTGCCTCCTGACCACTAAGATCCCAGGGCTCCTTAAAATTCAATCACAGCAGACACCTTCCCGCTTAGAGTCTACTCAGCCAGAAAGCAAACCTCCTCCCACCCCCGAGGACCTTGCCTGGCTTGAAGATCTGAACAGACTGTGCAGGGGCTGCCCAAGGAAATGCAAAGCTGGAGAAGCCAGGCCAGTGAATGGGACTTAGTTTGGAAGTCAGTGGGCAGCCAAGGTCATCATCACAGAAGCAGCCCAGCTCAGCTGAAGGAAACTACAAGTCATAGATCATAGGGAAGGCCAAATCCCAGCAATCAGTAGCATGGGGCTGTGGGGAGGAACCTGCTGGGGTCTTGAAAGAGGAAGAGGGCCTGTAAGTGAGGCCTCATGGAGTCACCCAGTTGGAAAGGGTAGCAGCTTAAACTGCTGTTGCAAGACTATCCCAGACTGGAGAGCCAGCTGTCTCGGAGGAGGGTCATCATGGCAGGCCCTGGAGGAAGGGCTGTCTCTGTGTGTAATGGGATAGCAGCCTGAAAAGGATTTTCTGTCCTTCAAGGGATTGTTACCTATACATCAGAGCATCTCTCCTGTGAATCTGTGGGACTGCCAGCGTGGCCAGCAGGGCAAGACAACTATGGAGAGGCCCCACTGAGAGACGAGCACAGTATGCAGCCAGCTGTTAGGAGAATGCTTCCTGTCAGACTCCCTCACCACCCCTCCATGCTTAGGAATTCTTGTTTTCACAACCTCTATGCCTATGGTCCTTTGTCCTGTCCAACCTTTTGTTATTTCACATCCTTCCTCCTCCTTCCCCATCTGGGTAATCACTGCTGGACATTTGTCAGTGTCAGTACCATGCCATTGATCACAGGCCCTCGTCACCCCACCCCCGTCCACCTGTGACATCCCATGAAAAAAGCTCCCTGTGAAAAGCTGGCATTGAAACTGTTAAACACCACATTACCCATTGTCAACCTGCAGAATCCCACTGGAAGGCTGCTGCGCACACTTATCTCTGTGCAACCAGGCTCTGCCCTTGCCCTGGCTCTAAAGAAATGCTAATTTCCCCAGCAGAATTGCCAAGGGGAGTTGGATTCAATTCCATCTCCCATGGAGTACGTACCCTCTCTTTCGTCTTTCCTCTCTCTCACTCCATGCCTACATATCTCCAAGCAAAGCATGCCCAGCTCTGCCAATGAACCCAGCACTCCAAGAACATTTCTCCCCACTTCGCCCTCTGAGCTACCTTTCCTCTTCCCTACCAGGCCTGGTTACCTTTCAGCTCAACACAATGCTGACAATCCCTATGAGCCACTGATGTCAATAGCAGGACTCACATTGACTTCAGCTGGAGCAGGACTGATCCCCCCACCCCCACGCTTAAGAGTCTCTAACTGCTAGTAAAGGATTTTCCTCCTCCCAGTAGCACAGATAACCCGACTCTCCCAAGTCGCTCCAGATCAAGCAGTCTGTCTAATCTAACCTTGGCATTTACATGGTACCCAATCACTATAGAGTCTAGGCACAAGATGGAAAAGGCAACTAGTTTGTAAAGAAGTATTGTGTACTTCATTACGTGTGTGTAGTTCACTGTATACTTCATTATATGGACCAGCCCAGATATGAATTAGTAACCCTAGCCCAAGGACCAGTCCTGAATGGTCTCCTAGAAGACAAGGACGGATTGAATTTGGTTCCTAGTAGCCCATTCCATACCCATGGCCTCCCACAGAGCTTTGATGTACATATACTCACATGGCAGGGACTGCACAGCCAGCAGAGACAGAAGGAAGGGGGAGTTCAGCATCTCAGCTCTCCATAATTCAGCTGTGTCAGCATTAGGGGTGACTGTCCATGTCGCAGAGCCGCTTTCTGAAAAGCTGTCCAGCTGAGCAACACATACCATGGAGGGAGAGCCAGATGCTGCAGGAAGAGAAAAAAATGTCACTTTCCTACACCTACCGATTCCTACTTTTTATGGTCATTCCTGTCTCCACTGAGAGGGGAGGGGAGATTGAGTCATCCTGCGTACATCTGCAGAGACCTGTCACCACTGCTGCTGGTGCTACTTCCACAGAGCAGCCAGCAGAGGGTGGTCTAAGGCTATGTCTACACTGGTGACTCTCCATGTGTCCAGGCCCTCGGTTGTGCCAAACAAAATCCTGTGGTCCACCCTGAAAGCCATACAGCGCATGTCACAGGGCAAGCAGATGCGGCGCCAGCTAGGTTGCCTAAGGGATGTAGGTAAGGGCTGAGGCTCAGCTCTGTACCCACCCCGCTTTGCAGTGTGGATGTGGGTAAGCAGCAGGTACCATGTCTCAAGTTTCAATACCTCTCCTCTTCCATTCTCACAATGCATCGTACTCATTGCTTCCTGACCTGAATGAATAAAGTTCCCATTCCCCCAGCATGCAGTCATTGTCGTGTGCTGCACATCTCGCTAGATTTCTGCTGCAGGCTGCAAAGTTTGCTACTACAGGGGACAATGGCAACAGCTCAGTGAGCAGCTAGCCAGCCTAAGCGCATACCCAGATTTTAATAAATATCTGGGTGGAGTACAGCGGCCGGCACAACTTCATGAGGAGCAGCAGGAACACGCACCTGTACTGGCAAATTTCCAGCAGGCTGGAGGAGTTGGACACTCAGGGTACTGACATTCAGTGCAGGGAGCGAATGCAGCACCCAAAGTACCTGTACAGGAAGGCCTGAGCTTCCAACACCCAGTCCGAGAATGCACCTGCCACATGCCCGTTCTAGGAGGAATATGACTGTACAAGCTCCCCAATATGGAGCCTACCATCGCTCAAGATGTGCTGCCGAACACTGCTGGGCTCATTGCCCGAAGGGACAGTGACAAGACTGCTGATGCAGCTGAGACCATCGAGGACACCCTTGAAGACCAGGAGGAAGTGATTCTGCAATTGTAGTCAGAGGACTAGGTTGCAGAAACCCTTGAGGAGGACCCTGAAGATGGACTGGGACCAGAACCCCGGCTGGTAAGTTAAAATGCCCCCATCCCCAATACCTCCCATTGTGTAGAGAAAAACTTCCACTTTCCAAATCAAGGGCATTTGAAGTTATGTCTGAGAGAGAGAGAGGTTTCTGGTGCATTTCTGGGTCCAAGGACTCTCAGTAAAGTTGCAGTACTTCTCTCTCCGTTGGCCAGCAGGCAGTCACACAGGCAAGGCTCTGGGGAGTGGGCAGGGTTGGTGGTGGTCCAGCTCTCTTTCTGGGTCACAGCTCTCTATCCTAGCTCAGGCTTTTGTCTATTTCCATTGTTATTTGTTCCCAATCCTGGAAGCTTATTTTAGAAAATTCCTCATGCAGCATGAACTCCAGATGATCCGTCAGGTTCCACAGGAGTGCAACTGCTAGGGGCACCTGGGTAGCTCACCACACCCCTCCATTCCTTGACACGGTGTGTGGTGACCATTCGCATAGAACTCTCCCTGATCTAAATTGAGGGATCCCCACCACTGACCTGGAAAGCTGCATCTTTTTTCCCACTCAGCTACTTGCACAACAGGTATATCCTCAATAGGTTGTCCAGCCTTAAAGGAAACTAACAAAGGCTGAGGACAAATTCCCCACCCCACCACCACCTAGTTACATGCTCAAGAGCTGAATTTCTGAAAAATACTATTATAAGCATCTCACTTCCTGTGTGTCTGGCCCTTCCTCATGGGCAGCAATGGTTTTCTGAAAACCAAGGTGCACAGTTACATTCCTCAAATGTTTGAAAGTATCAGAAGAGTGGCCTTCTACTGCAAAGGTTTTTAAGGTCAGGCTTGACAAAGCCCTGGCTGTGATGATTTAGTTGGGATTAGGTCCTGCTTTGAGCAGGGGGTTGGACTAGATGACCTCCTGAGGTCCCTTCCAACCCTGATATTCTATGATTCTATGAAAGCAATGTTTTGTGCGGGGGAAGTGCTCAGGTTTTGCCAAGACACAGTATAATGTTCTCTTCTTCATGGGATTGGCAGGACCTTCTGCAGCAGACATGGAAATCCTCCCACCAAAGAGGCAGACAGAGAACCCCAGAGAAGGGCGAGGACAGACAAGGTCCATGGAGGACCTGCTTGCTGGGATGGAGTGGAGGAATCAGGAACAGTTTGAGTTCCTGAGGGCCAACGAGCAGCTGGGACTGAACTCAACAGGAGACACTGGGAGGATGGAATCGGTGATTGTTGGTTAACAGATGGGTGCAGAAAGCTGCCTGCCTCCAGCATAACAACAGATGGAGTACAGCCCTTGGGCTAGTGGGTCAAGGTAGCCTCTCCAGTGGGGAGCAAGGACCTGATCCAAAGCACATTGAGTCTTTCCATTGACACAAAAGGGCTTTGGATCAGGCCTCAGGTGAGGTACCTGCTCAGATACAGAGTTGTGTCCAAACTCTCAGCTCGCTGGCAAACCCAATAAATAGCCCATCTCTGCAGAAAGTGAGGCATTTCTCTTGCTCCCATCACATTTTTTCAACAAGAAGGAAAGGCCATGTGATGGAAGATGGGTGGTCTTATGACAAAGACAGGCTAGGAGGCAGGACTCCTGTGATCTGTTCCTGACTCTGCTACTCACCCTCTGTATTACCTCTGCCAACCACGGCACCTCTGTGACTCAGTTTCCCCATATATGCAAAAGGTGAATACTACTTCCCTACCTCTCAGGGCCTTGAGGCTTAATTCATTCATGTGTGTCAAGCACTTTGGGATCCTCCAGTGCTAGAGAAGGGCTTTTTTAAACACAGAAAGGAAAGCCTTCCACATAAAAAAGGCAAGCTTCCACCAGGGGAAAATTGCTGAACATTCACGATATTGGAGGAGGTGGAAGAACAGAAGATTATAGCTACGTACAGAGAGGGGAGAGATACAGGTTTGTCCCACATGCATTTTCATTCAGGGAGCAGAAAGACACAGCTTCAGCTCTGCACGGCCGTGGGCCGCTGCTGGTGTGTCAGCATCCAGAATTCTACGTCCTCATTCTCTCCCTGCACTAGCAACTTCCGCTCTTGCTGCATTTTCCCCTCTCGCTGCATTTACCACCCAGCAGCATCCCCTTCAGAGAAATGTTCGGTTGCCAACGTTTTATTTTCTGCCTTGATCTTAGCCAAGCTTAGCCTGGATCCCAACCTGGTCAGCACCAAAAAGCAACAGCACAGGCAGTTTGCAATACCAGTTTGCAATACCCTAAAATACCAGTGCTGCCAAACAAACAGACCTACTTAGTTTTCTTGCTAGCTAGTCCTGGTCAGGGTACGCTGGTTCCTTTAATTACTTCTTTAATACAGCAAGGGGGAGAGGGAGGTGGGTGAACGTGCATTCAGCAAACAAACCACATTGCACTGAGCGTTTCCATTCCCTTTGCTAGAAAATCAATTTGAAATTTGGGGGTGGGGGTTTGGTTGGTTGGGGGGTGGGAAATACTGGATGAGCTGCTGCCCTTTGCAAAGAGAATATTTTGTGTGATTATAGGTGGTGAGGCGAGCATGTTGCTGCAAGGCAGAGGGAAGAGAAGAGAAATGGTATTTTTAAAAGCATTTATATACGGAGATGCGAGATTCATTATTGATAGCTCCATGCGTATCCAGCCCAGGGGAGCAGCCATGCTCCCGCTGCATCTCAGGCACCTTGAAATATTCATGATGGTGGCGGGGCTTTTTCCTGTCCTTACTTCTTTTGTATATTTTTTTTTATTGCACAGGATTCCAAGCCAATGCTCCTGCCCAATAGGCTGAAAACAGCTGTCTGCCTTCCCCCGCTGCTGACAGCGGGCTGAGGAGATGTCTTCTCCCGGCAAATGAAGAAGTCAGAGAGCTTTCAATGTGGAGAATTAAAGCAGCCCCTTGTGGCCCGAGGAAAAACAAAAAGCAAATGTAAGCCTGGCACGTTTCCTGGATATGTGTTTATTTGACAGTCCCGCATGGACTCCTTCACTAGGAAAGGACTTTTTAGGGCTTTTTATACAAAGGAAAAGGAGAGGGAGGGGGAGCAACAAGAACCCAGACTCTTACTTTTTATCACAGTATTGAGGTACAGCTGTCCAAAGTGGGGCAGTCACTTGCGGTTAGCCTCAGCTGACAGCTCCTTCCTCAACTACTAGGGCAGTGGTTCTCAGACCGGTTTTAATGGGGTCGCCAGGGCTGGTGTTAGACTTACTGCAGCCTGGGGCTGAAGCCTGAGCCCCGCCGCCCAGGACCGAAGCCAAAGCCTGAAGGCTTCAGCCCTGGTGGCAGGGCTCAGGTTACAGGCCTCCCACCAGGGTGGCAGGCCTCAGGCGGGCTCCGGCTTTAGTCTCCCATCGTCGGGTCATGTAGTAATTTTTGTTGTCAGAAGGGGGTCACGGTGCAATGAAGTTTTCCCCCTGCACTAGGGGTTCCTCTTTAGGTCCTGCCTACAATTCCAGTCATGCTGGGGCATAGCATGGTGCCCCAATAGTGTAACAACAGGGCTCAGCAGGAGGCAGCAGGTTCTACTGGGAACAGCACCAGATCCAGGACAACTGGGTTCTCTTCCCAACTCTGCCAATAACCTCCCCAGTGAAATAGGCAAGTTGCTTCCCCTCTCTGTCCTTTTGTTTCCCCTCCAACTCTTTATCTTGTCTACATAGAGTGTAAGTTCTTTGGGGCAAGAGCTGTCTCCTCCCGTGTCGTGTTTGTACAGTCCCTAGCACAATGGAGCCTCCATTGTGGTTGAGGCCACGGTGCACTACCATGTCACTAACTGTAATGGGTTTTGCCTGTGTAGATTGTTGTAAAGTGGTTTGATGCTATGTTAAAGAAACGCTGGTGCAACTGGGAAAAGTCACCTCTGTACAGCTTTATCCAGGCTCACAGCACCTTCCCTTCCCATCGATGGAGCACCGTTTGGTGCACTGACAAACCAAAATCTTGTTCTAATGTAGCTGGGTAGCACAATACACAATAGAATCTTTGCCTCCCCTCCCTTCCTGCAGTGATATGGAACCTCCAAAGATCTGGATGGCCAATTGCCCTGCAGATAGGCATTTGGCAAGAACAGAATGTCTCATGAGATTTCCAGCGCTCCCAGTACCAGCCACAGTTGGGATACTGTGAGAACAGGGTCCCGCAATATTTTACTATTCTTGCTTCTGGTGTGGAATGGAAATCAGAAGTGATAACAAGCATTGATCCAACCTTGTTTACAGTTCGGGCTGAGTTAGAGTCTAGACATGGACGGAACTTCTGAATGGTTCATTCCACTCAGGACCCTGGGTGGCTGCATAAATTCTCAGGGGGCCTTCCCATCCCTGAGCATAAGGTGATCCATAGTATTTGTGCACCTTACCCTCCAGTGAGGTGAAAGCTGAAGTCATACCCTGGTTCTGAGGGCTGGTACAAGGCCTTTTGCACCACTTAAGGTTGTACTGTTAGGTCAACCAGCTGAACAACCGTGCAGCAGTGCCTATGCGTAGAGCTGGTCTCCACAGCAGACTGTATGGGCCTGGTGTGGAAGGAAACTTTGGAGGCGAAAAAAATCAAGCCTGAGTGAAAAATCAAATAGCAGAAGAATCACACCTGTTCTATCATAGAATCATAGAATATTCAGGTTGGAAGAGACCTCAGGAGGTCATCTAGTCCAATCCCTTGCTCAAAGCAGAACCAACACCAACTAAATTATCCCAGTAAGGGCTTTGTCAAGCCGAGCCTTAAAAACCTCTAAGGATGGAGATTCCACCACCTCCCTAGGTAACCCATTCCAGTGCTTCACCACCCTCCTAGTGAAATAGTGTTTCCTAATATCCAACCTAGACCTCCCCCACTGCAACTCGAGGCCGTTGCTCCTTGTTCTGTCATCTGCCACTACTGAGAACAGCCGAGCTCCATCCTCTTTGGAACCCCCCTTCAGGTTAGTTGAAGGCTATTATCAAATCCCCACTCACTCTTCTCTTCTGCAGAGTAAATAACGCCAGTTCTCTCAGCCTCTCCTCGTAAGTCATGTGCCCCAGCCCCCTAATGATTTTCGTTGCCCTCTGCTGGACTCTCTCCAATTTGTCCACATCCCTTCTGTAGTGGGGAGACCAAAACTGGATGCAATACTCCAGGTGTGGCCTCACCAGTGCCGAATAGAGGGGAATAATCACTTCCCTCGATCTGCTGGCAATGCTCCTACTAATACAGCCCAGTATGCTGTTGGCCTTCTTGGCAACAAGGGCACACTGCTGACTCATATCCAGCTTCTCGTCCACTGTAATCCCCAGATCCTTTTCTGCAGAACTGCCACTTAGCCAGTCGGTCCTCAGCCTGTAGCGGTGCATGGGATTCTTTCTTCCTAAGTGCAGGACTCTGCACTTGTCCTTGTTGAACCTCATCAGATTTCTTTTGGCCCAATCCTCCAATTTGTCTAGGTCACTCTGGACCCTATCCCTACCCTCCAGCATATCTACCTCTCTCCCCAGCTTAGTGTCATGTGCGAACTTGCTGAGGGTGCAATCCATCCTATCATCCAGATCATTAATAAAGATGTTGAACAAAAGTGGCCCCAGGACTGACCCTTGGGGCACTCCGCTTGATACCAGCTGCCAACTAGACATCGAGCCGTTGATCACTACCCGTTGAGCCCGACAATCTAGCCAGCTTTCTATCCACCTTACAGTCCATTCATCCAATCCATACTTCTTTAACTTGCTGGCAAGAATACTGTGGGAGACCGTATCAAAAGCTTTGCTAAAGTCAAGATATATCACGTCCACCGCTTTCCCCATATCCACAGAGCCAGTTATCTCATCATAGAAGGCAATCAGGTTGGTCAGGTATGACTTGCCCTTGGTGAATCCATGTTGACTGTTCCTGATCACCTTCCTCTCCTCCAAGTGCTTCAAAATGGATTCCTTGAGGACCTGCTCCATGATTTTGCCAGGGACTGAAGTGAGGCTGTAGTTCCACGGATTCTCTTTCTTCCTTTTTTAAAATATGGGCACTATATTTCCCTTTTTCCAATCGTCCAGGACCTCCCCCGATCGCCACGAATTTTCAAAGATAATGGCCAATGGCTCTGCAATCACATCAGCTAACTCCCTCAGCACCGTTGGATGCATTAGATCTGGACCCATGGACTTGTGCATGTCCAGCTTTTCTAAATAGTTGTTAATCTGTTCTTTCACCACTGAGGGCTGCTCACCTCCTCCCCATACTGTGTTGCCCAGTGCAGCAGTCTGGGAGCTGACCTTGTCTGTGAAGACTGAGGCAAAAAAAGCATTGAGTACTTCAGCTTTTTCCACATCATGTGTCACTAGGTTGCCTCCCCCATTCATTAAGGGTCCCATACTTTCCCTGACCTTCTTCTTGTTGCTAATATACCTGTAGAAACCCTTCTTGTTACCCTTCGCATCCCTTGCTAGCTGCAACTCCAATTGTGCCTTGGCCTTCCTGTTTACAGCCCTGCATGCTCAAGCAATATTTTTATACTCCTCCCTAGTCATCTGTCCAAATTTCCATTCCTTGTAAGCTTCCTTTTTGTGTTTAAGATCACTGAAGATTTCACTGTTAAGCCAAGCTGGTCACCTGCCATATTTGCTATTCTTTCTGCACATCGAGATAGTTTGTTCCTGCGCCCTCAATAAGGCTTCTTTAAAATACAGTCAGCTCTCCCGGAGTCCTTTCCCCCTCATATTAGCCTCCCAGGGGATCCTGCCCATCAGTTCCCTAAGGGAGTCAAAGTCTGCTTTTCTGAAGTCCAGGGTCTGTATTTTGCTACTCTCCTTTCTTCCTTTTGTAAGGATCCTGAACTCAACCATCTCATGGTCACTGCTGCCTAGGTTGCCACCCACGTCTACTTCCCCTACCAATTCTTCCCTTTTGTAAGCAGCAGGTCAAGAGGGGCACGGCCCCTAGTTGGTTCTTCCAGCACTTGTACCAAGAAGTTGTCCCCAACACTCTCCAAAAACTTCCTGGATTGTCTGTATTGCTCTCCCAGCAGGTGTCAGGGTGATTGAACCCCCCACTAGAACCAGGGCCTGTGATCTGGAAACTTCAGTTAGTTGTCCAAAGAAAGCCTCGTCTACCTCATCCTTCTGATCCGATGGGCTATAGCACACACCCATCACGACATCACCCCTATTGCTCTCGCCTCTAAACTTATAGAATATCAGGGTTGGAAGGGACCTCAGGAGGTCATCTAGTCCAACCCCCTGCTCAAAGCAGGACCAATCCCCAGACAGATTTTTACCCCAGTTCCCTAAATGGCTCCCACAAGGATTGAACTCACAACCCTGGGTTTAACAGGCCAATGCTTAAACCAGGCTTTTCTCCAGTTTCATACTGGAGCTCTGAGCAATCATATTGCTCTCTTACATACAATGCAACTCCTCCACCTTTCTCCCATACCCGTCCTTCCTGAACAGTTTGTATCCACTCATGCCAGTGCTCCAGTCATGTGAACTGCCCCACCTATCACCTTGACAAAGTTCCTGTGTCCCCAGCCGGCAGAGTCCAGAACTAGAGTGAGAGACAGGGATCCTGAACTCTAATTCCAGCTCTGCTAAGGAGGCCCAAATTGTAAAGAGTGTATGCATAAGAATGGCCGTGCTGGGTCAGACCAAAGGTCCATCTAGCCCCAGTATCCTGTCTTCTGACAGTGGCCAATGCCATGTGTGTCAGAGGGAATGACAGCACAGGCAATCACTGAGTGATCCATTTCCAGTTGTCCACTTCCAGCTTCTGGGAATTAGAGACTAGGGACATCCAGAACATGGGGTTACATCCCTGACCATCTTGGCTAACAGCCATTGATGGACCTGTCCTCCATTAATTTATCTAATTCTTTCTAAACCCAGTTATAGTTTTGGCCTTTATAACATCCCTGGCAATGAGTTCCACAGGTTGACTGTGCGTTGTGTGAAGAAATACTTCCTTTTGTTTGTATTAAACCTGCTGCCTATTAATTTCATTGGGTGATCTCTGGTTCTTGTGTTATGTGAAGGGGTAAATAACACTTTCTCCACGTCAGTCATGATTTTATAGACCTCTATCATATCCCCTCTTAGTCATCTCTTTTCCAAGCTGAACAGTCCCAGTCATTTTAATCTCTCCTCATACAGAAGCTGTTCCATACCCTTAATCATTTTTGTTGCCCTGCTCTGTACCTTTTACAGTTCTAATATATCCTTTCTGAGATGGGGTGACCAGAACTGCACGCAGCACTCCAGGTGTGGGTGTACCATGGATTCATATAGTGGCATTATGATATTTTCTGTCTTATCTATATACAAGACACTTGATGTGTGTATGTCCAAACTGGTGTGGTGGATCTGCAAAGCAGGGCACTACAACCCCCATCAGCCCCTTCCCCACTCTACATCCGGTTCCTACTGAGTAAGCAGGGACTGTTTCCCTTCAGCCCCCTCCCAATTCCCGGTCCTTGTGGTCAGTTATGGGGAAAGATCCTGAACCAGGAAGTGCCCAGGGCTCTGTTTGGGAGTGGGAGCCGCATGGCAGCAGGGAGCTGCAGAGACGCCCCAGAACTATGGCCAAAGCTGCAGGGGGAACAGGCTGTGACTGCCGGATGTCACACCTGGGTACAGCTCTGGGTGGGATTTATGGGGAAGCAGCAGCGGCTGGGCTGGGAGCCAGTGCAAAGGGGCGCCAATGAGAGACACTAACTGAGCCTGGCTTGGAAACCCACAAATGCTTATTTGCTTGAACAGAAACTGGACTGGAGAGAGCACCCCAGGCATCAGGCCTGCAGAACCCTGACTCTCCATGGGTCTGTCCCAAGAACCCACACAGGAATGGCTGTTGCTCACCTTGAACTGCAACGGGTTAAGCCGCTGTACCTAGCATGTTTGTGACCTTTCCCTTTCCTGCCAGCCTCAATAAAACCTTGCCCTGAGCCATGTGTTTGAGTGGTTACTGGGACCCACCAGGGCTAGCGCCTACAAAGCCTAGCTGCTAAAGCACCTGTTGTGCTTGCCTCCAAGATGTAGTACACTGGGAATGCTACTGGCACCCTTGGGTCTGGGGTACAGAGTAACCCCAATAATTACCCTGGGATTTATACACACAAATCCTTTTGTGGGTGTGAAGCCCAAACATGCACATACACACCAGCTGCTTTGTGTGCGTAATTCTGATGCACAGAAATGTGCATGCATGCTTGTATACACGTTTTTTAAAAAAAACCTCTTCAATTTTTTTGCGTGACTGTGGCCAAGTCACTTAACCTCGTTGCTTTAAATTTCCCCCATCTGTAAAAGAGGGGAACCATACCTCCCTCCCTGGGACAGACTTCAATAATGTTTCTAAACTAATGAACAGTGCTGCCTAAACACTAGATATAACTATCCCTGAATGCAGGTTTCCTGCGGCTCAGCCCTCAAACACCTGGACTTGAATTTACTTCACCACTTAGAACTGCCAGGCCTCATCAAGTCATTAGCACAATCACTCCGTGTCCATATCTAATCAGGAGGACAGTAGAGAGATGTTGACCAGAGGCCTGCTTAGTGGCAGGCACTGCTACAGACACAGTCTGATGAAGTGATTCGGTGTTTTCAAGTGCTAACGCAAATGCCACTGACACAGAGTCTGAAAATACCCCTGAGCTAGAGCTAGAGTAAATCCAGGCTCTGGTTTGCTCCAGCCAGTTAAACACTAAGGTCACCTATGGGAATAGCCATGCGCATTTGGAAGTGAAGATATGTAAGGCATGTCTTCACTGGCAACGTTAAAGCGCTGCCATGCCAGCGCTTTAATGTGGCTTGTGTAGTTGCGGCACAGCTCTCCCAGCGCTCTAAAAAAAACACCTCCACGAGGGGCGTAGCTCCCAGCGCTGGGGCACTGTCTATACTGGCACATTACCGCACTGAAACTTGCACCGCTCAGGGGTGTGTTTTTTCACACCCTTGAGTGAGAAAGTTGCAGTGCTGTTAATGCCAGTGTAGACAATCCCTAAGTGTGTCTCAGCAGTCAATGTGAGTGCTTGGGAGCAAAGCCAAAGTAGTTATCACTCTGCTTGAGGGGTTTATAACAGCCCTGTGAGTTCCCTTCAGGGTGAATCTGAGCAGATACTGCAAGCCCGGAGGCACTTCCCCTCCCATACCCACACCCACATTTCATTTGAATCAGTTATCAGCCACATTTGAGCTACTTTTGTAATCAATTAACTTGTGTTCTAACCAAATCTGCTCCTGAATCTCTGGCAGGCTCACCTTCTAGTGGGTTAAGGAAATGCTACTGCTACTTCTGCAAGCTAGCAAGCAAGCATACATTATTAGTTTATTGAAACGGAAACCATACCGTTAGAGCCAAAGCTTGTCACTTCTATCCCTGTGCCTATAGGTACAGTAACCGCTCGCTTAACGTTGTAGTTATGTTCCTGAAAAATGCGACTTTAAGCGAAATGATGTTAAGCAAATCCAATTTCCCCATAAGAATTAATGTAAATGGGGGGGTTAGGTTCCAGAGAAATTTTTTTCACCAGACCAAAACCAGACCAAAAACTATATATTATATAGATATACACACAGTATATGTTTTAAACAAACAATTTAATACTGTTCACAGCTCTGATGATTGTGAAGCTTGGTTGAGGTGGTGAAGTTAGAGGGTGGAAGAGGGAGGAATATGTCCCAGGGAATGCCTTGCTGCTAAATGATGAACTAGCACTCGACTGAGCCCTCAAGGGTTAACACATTGTTGTTAATGTAGCCTCTCACACAAGGCAGCACGAACACGAGGGAAGGGAGACAGCATAGCAGACAGAGACAGACACACACCTTGTGAGTGGGAGAGAGAGAGAGATGCACACTGCCCCTTTAAGTTAGCTGACCCACTCTTATGTGCATTTCCTTTTTAAGTGGATCAGGAAGTTGAGACAGCAGCTGCTGCCCCAAGTTCTCTCTGTCTCTCTCCATCTGTGTCCCCTCCCTGCTCTATATGGAGAAGGGGTAAGCAGGGTGCAGGAGCAGGGGAACACCCTGACATTAGCCCCCCCTTCCCTCCCTGCACAGCAAGCAGGAGTCTCTGGGAGCAGCTCTAAGGCAGAAGGCAGGACATGGCAGTGGGGGGAGGGACAGCTGAACTGCCCGGCAATTGCTAGCCTGCTGGGCGGCTGCAGCACAGGGAACTTAGGGGAGCGGGGAGCTGATAGGGGAGCTGCCGGTCCACCCTGGTTACAAGCCCACACCAGCTAGCTGCAACAGGCTGCTCTTCCTGCAAGCAGTGGACAAAGCAGGTGTCTGCTAAACGACGTTAGAAGGGAGCATTGCACAACTTTAAACGAGCATGTTCCCTAATTGATCAGCAACATAACAACAAAACAACGTTAACCGGGACGACTTTAAGTGAGGAGTTACTGTACACCGTTGGTGGTGGGTCTGTGATCAGTAGAGGACGAAACTGAACTGTAATGATACAAATCTCCAGGCCTCACCAAGAAGAACAAATGCAGAAGATGCCTGTTCTTATGTCAGCCTTGGCTGTGCTAGTGTAATACTGACATACCCTGGTCGTCGGCGGGCACGATCGAACATGGGACGTCTGGACCTTAGTGCATAAGCCTGTACCGCTTGAGCTAAAAGCCAACTAGCTATTAGCTAAGGCTGTAGAACAAACTCATTAATCTCTCTCCAAGTGGTCTTGGTGCCACTAGATTGGACAGAACACAACACCCAGGAGGTGTGGGTTACATACTTCCCTTAGCTGAGGAAGCGCATCCCGAGCTTCAGAGATTTCCCAGTTGAAATCCCAGATGAGCCCCCACTTCTAACATTGACAGACCCCAGTCATCGGCACGCAGGATTAAACCTGGGACCCCTGGAGCTTAATGCATGAGCCTCTACCACATGAGCTAAAAGCCAACTGGCTGTTAGCTAAGGCTGTAGAGCAAGGTCATTAATATCTATATCTATATCTCTCGGTGCCACTAGATGGGACAGAACACCACACCCAGAAGGTGTGTGGGTTACTCTAGTTACAACTATGGCATCACAGATTAGAAAGTCCAACTACCCAGACTGTGCAGAGGAAGGAAAATAAGGCAGTTTTGCTTCTCCTCTCTCTCTCACTCACTTCGTCCTTCACCAAGCAAGGGCAAAACTAGCATGGAGCAACTTTGAGGCCTTGTCAACACACACACACACACACAAGCTGTACCACTTTAATGGCACTGGTATAGTTAAAGCTGCAACAATACCCTAGGGTTGATGCAGTTTTACTGATTCCGAGGTTAAGAAAAGCACAACCCTAACCAAAGTAGTTACACCAGGACAAAAGCTGTGTGACCAGGCCTGAGACACAGGGCTTTGCAGAAACAAACCCAACGCACAAAAACTCTGTATACTGTGGAGCAATATAAGTAACAAAGAATATTGGAATGCAGTGCAATCCCTGAATATGGATCTCATAGGAGATGTACGGAGTTGTCCGGCCATCTCCTGGCTGTGTAGATGGAGCTATGTATACCACAGTTCACTTTTCCTGAGCAGTGTCTCTACACAACACAGGCTGATGGGTCAGGAAGGAATTTCTCTGTGTACAGCAAAATAGGATTGGCTACATTCAGGAGCTGGACTAAGCTGGTGCTCAGAGATATAGCATCTTAGCACTTCTCTGGCCACCCCATCAGTTTGTGCAGATATTATGTTTTCATTTAGACTACATCTACACTATGAGTTAGGAGTGTGATTCCCAGCTCACACAGACATACTCACGCTAGCGCTCATCAAGCTACTGTGAGAATGTGTACATGAAATCACACCCCTAGCCCATACCATAGACATAGCCTTAGAAAGATAACCTACTGGATGGGAACCAGTGAAGTGCTGGGTGAGCCCATCTGTGCTTATTGAAGCAACAGCAATAACCACGAAATTAATTTCACAGGGGTGTGAATTCTGAAGCATAAGTGTAAGTGTCGACACTGCTAGCTATTTCACTGCCAGATACAGTGATTTTAGGTGGCATTTGGAATTGTGGGTAGATCTAGAGGATTTAGCACTGGAGTGGGAAGCAGGAGCACTGGGTTCTATTCCCAGCTCTGCTCCAGGCAAGTCACTTCCCTGCTTTTTGCCTCAATTTCCCCATCTGTAAAAGGGAAGTGATGATACTGCCCTCCTTAGTAAAGCACTTTGACATCTGCTGATGCAAAGTACCAGATGAGAGTCAGGTTTTTTCCTCCCCAATCTGACCCTGGCTAGATGCATAATCAGGTTTTTACTCCTTCCTCTGAAGCATCAAGCTTTAGCTAGTGCCAGAGACAGGATGCTAGACTAGATGAAGCAGCATTGTGCAGGGCAGATTTGCCATCCCATCTCATGAGTCTAACCATTCTTTTACTGTTTACTCTGATCCATTGACAAAATGCTAAAAATCTTATGCATATTCAAGCAAAACAGCCTGGAGCCTTCACCGTGGCCACATACATAGACACCATGGATGTCAGCAAGGATCGAACGAGGGATTTTCAGCCCCAAAAGCACAAGCCCCTGCCACTCAAGATGAAGGAGAACTCCATTACGTAGCAGAAAGCAGCAGGCTGTTACACTACCTGAGGCCAGCCCCCGGGGGAGATAGACCCGCACTCGCTAAGCTAGCATCCCATGACACAAATCCTATGCAGAGTGATCTCTGAAACAGACTGCTCCATTAATACTGCACAAGGGCATAGTGGGCATGAGAGGATAAGCGTAAAGATCACTCAAACACACCTCCTTGTGAATGATACAGTGGCAGGTACACAGGGTGGTGGTTGTGATAGGGTTGGAGAGGGTTCTTCTACTCCATGCTCCACTATGCAGAAGAGAGAACCCTAGAAGCATACAAGCCTTACACCATTAGTGCACTGTTTAAAACTGCCACATAGTGTTTTCTTGGCCTCAGAACCGTGTTTCTGGGGAAGCAAATGCATTTCAAAATATCCAGGTTCTAAGACATTAACCCATGCCCGAGCCATTCTTTTTAGGTGACAAATCTGAGGAACTGTCCCAGATTGAGGTATCGACAGGGCCGATGCAACCCATTAGGCGACCTAGGCGGTTGCCTAGGGCGCTAATATTTGGGGGGCGCCGGTGCCCCGGTCGTCGGTGGAATTTTGGGGGCGGGACCTTCCGCCGCCCCTGTTGGGGGCGGCATTTTGGGGGCGGGACCTTCCGCTGCCTAGGGCAGCGAAAAAGCTGGCAGCGCTCCTGGGTATCAATGGAAGTGGTATTGGAACAGATTGATAAATTATACAGTAATATGTCACCAGGACCAGATGGGATTCACCCAAGAGTTCTGAAGGAACTCAAATATGAAATTGCAGAACTACTAACTCTGGTACATAACGTATCGCTAAAAATCAGCTTCTGGACAAGATGACTGGTGGATAGCTAAAGTAACACCGATATTTTAAAAAAGCTCCAGAGGCGATCCTGACAGTAACAGACCAGTAAGCGTAACTTCTGTACTAGGAAAATGGGTTGAAACTATAGTAAAGAACAGAATTATCAGACACAGAGATGACTCTTTCCCAACATATTGTGTTCAACATGGCTTTTGTAAAGGGAAATCATACCCCTATTAGAATTCTTTGAGGGGGGTCAACAAACATGTGGACAAGAGTGATCCAGTGGATATAGTGTTCTTGGACTTTCAGAAAGCCTTTGACAAGGTCCCTCACCAAAAGCTCTTAAGCAAAGTAAGGAATGATTGGATAAGAGGGAAGGTCCTCTCATGGATCAGTAATTGGTTAAAAGATTGGAAACAAAGGGTAGGAATAAATGGTTAGTTTTCACAGTGGGGAGAGGTTAATAGCAGGGTCCCCCCAAGGATCTGTACTGGGACCAGTGCTGTTCCACGTATTCATAAATGGTCTGGAAAAAGGGGTAAACAGTCAGGTGGCAAAGTTTGCAAACAATATAAAATTACTCAAGATTGTAACTCTTCGCAGTCTGCTTTGAGTACTAAGGATCTCACAAAACTGGGTGACAGGGCAACAAATTGGCAAATGAAATTCAATGTTGATAAATGCAAAGTAATGTACATTGGAAAACATAATCACAGCTATACATACTCAATGATGGGGTCTAAATTAGCTGTTAGCAGTCAAGAAGGAGATCTTGGAGTCACTGTGGATAGTTCTCAGAAAACATACACTCAGTGTGCAGCAGCAGTCAAAAAAGCTAACAGAATGTTAGGAACCATTAGGAAAGGGATAGATAATAAGATGGAAAATAGCATAATGCCACTATAAAAATACATGATGCACCCACACCTTGAAAACCGTGTGCAGTTCTGGTCGCCCCACCTCAAAAGAGATATATTAGAACTGGAAAAAGTACAGAGAAGGGCAACAAAAATGATCATGGGTATGGAACAGCTTCCATATGAGGAAAGATTAAAAAGACTGGGAATGTTCAGCCTGGAAAAGAGACGACTGGGGGGTGTGGGGGGAATATGATAGAGGTCTACNAGTACGTCCCTCGGCCCGCGCTGCTTCCAGCAGCTCCCATTGGCCTGGAGCAGCGAACCGCAGCCACTGGGAGCCGCAATTGACCGAACCTGCGGACGCGGCAGGTAAACAAACCGTCCCGGCCCGCAAGGGGCTTTCCCTACACAAGCAGCGGAACAAGTTTGGGAACCACTGGTCTACACAATCATGAATGGTGTGGAGAAAGTGAATAAGGAAGTGTTATTTACCCCTTCACATAACACAAGAACCAGGAGTGACCCAAAGAAATTAATAGGCAGCAGCTTTAAAATAGACATAAGGAAGTACTTCTTCACACAACGCACAGTCAACCTGTGGAACTCATTGCCAGGGGATGTTGTGAAGGCCAAAAGTGTAACTGGGTTCAGAAAAGAATTAGATAAGTTCATGGAGGACAGGTTCATCAATGGCTATTAGCCAAGATGGTCAGGGATGCAACCCCGTGCTCTGGGTGCCCCTAAACCTCCAACTGCCAGAAGCTGGGACTGGACAATAACAGATGGATCACTCAATAATTGCCCTGTTCTGTTCACTTTCTCTGAAGCATCTGGTACCAGCCACTGTTGGAAGACAGGATACTGTTCTAGATGGACCATTGGCCTGACCCAGTATGGCCATTCTTATGTTCTTATGCCAGTTCACTGCACCCCACATCACAAAGCCTACCATAGTCAGAGGCACAATTCACCATGGCAGGCAGACATGCACCTCTCAGGACAGGCCTTATGCAGCGGGTTATGCGAGTCAGGATGGAGCAGCACTGGCAGAGCTGAATGGAGAGAGCATTGCAGTTCAGTAACTAGAACAAGCATTGCCTTCTATTCTTGACTCTGCCACCAACCTTCTATGTGACCCAAAGCAAGGCATTTCATCTCCTTGTGTCTCCACTTCTCCTGCTGCCCTTTGACTATTTGGACTCTAAGGCTGCGTCTACACAGGGATTAAAAAAACCCATGGCTGGCCTGGATCAGCTGACTCGGGCTCACGAGGCTTGGGCTCTGGGGCTGAAAAATCACTGTGTAGATGCTTGGGCTGGACCCTGTGAGAGTGGAGGGTTCCAGAGCCTGACCCTGAACATTCACACAGTGATTTTTAGCTCTGCAGCCCAAGCCCCGCAAGCCCAAGTCAGCTGACTCAGACCAGCCACAGCCTGCCACAGGTCTTTTATCCCCGTGTGGACGTACCCTCAGTACTTCAGGAAAGAGACCTTCCCTGACTATGTGTGGGTACAGTGCCTAGCACGAGGGCCAAGATCTCACTTGGGCCTTTAGGCAGCAAAGAAATGCTAATAATAACACCACATTATCCTTGGCTCCAGCCTGTGGTGTTGATTTCCCAGATCAGCTCAAAATTAAAAATACATCCCTCTGATTTCTTTCCTCATCCCAATCCCACAGTAATCAGAGCGGAGCAGTGACACATGGGCCCAGCGCTGGGAGGAGGAACACTGAACTGCTTGCTCAGGAACGTCTCTAGCTCAGCCAGACAATGGATGCAGTTCGAAAGCAAGAGCCTGCCCATGATATCAGTCTCACTCTATAACCCAGCGCCGTCCCCGTAGGAACCAATTGCTATAGCAGTGAGACTGGAGGCAGCAGATAAGCCTCAGGTGGCTGATAGACATCAGCTGCCCGGTTATCAAGGGAGTACAGAAATCAAATAGATTTTGATTTGCTAGTTGCAGCTTTTCATATATCCCAGGAAAAGAAAAGAGAGGTACAGGGGAGGGGAAAGGGGACAGAAGAGCCTTTTCCAGGGCTTTATGATATCCGATCCTTTTAGTGACGATTTCGAGGTTAAACAGTTATTCTGGACATACAGCTGCAGAGAACTACAACTAGTGGAGGCTTTTGTGGGTGAAACTGAAAGCAGTAGTGGTAAGAAGAGAAGGCAGATCACTTCCTGGAGAAGGCAAACGACAGCACAGCAGTGACTATAATTCCCAATACAGTGGGTAGGCGCAGAAACAAATTCTCAAACATCGGTAACATCACGCCACTGCTCGCGCAACCGGGCACAGACCCCAGAGTTCAGAGCGAGAGGATCACTCCTCCACTTGGTCATGCTGCAGTTATAATAAAGACAGACAGTGGTCTATGCATGCTAAACCAGCTCTTCTCGGACTCAGCACCCACCTCGAACCAGACTGCTGAATAGGACATTAGCTGGCCACCAGCTGCCTGGCTGTATAACACTTGGGCATTTTTGCAGAAGGCTATCACCTATGGACTGGCTCTACGAATGTTACTCTGTTCATGAGCAGACTCCAGACCCAACCATAGAAGGAACCTGCCCTCCTGGAATGGATGGTGGAGTTATGCAGCTCCTCTGTCAGGTGCTTTGGACAGTACAAAGGACTGTTCAGGTGGCACAACACTCTCTCTTTGGGTAGATGGTAGCTGTGTCCAGCCACTCCCCAGATACATGGGAAGAAATCAAGAAAGCTCCCTGTACCCTTTGCTCCTCTGTATAGCCTCTGGCACCAGGAGCGCCGCCAGCTTTTCCGGCGCCCTAGGCGGCGGAAGGTCCCGCCCCTGAAATGCCGCCCCCAACAGCGGCGGCGGAAGGTCCCGCCCCCAAATTTCCACGGACGGCGGGGGCGCCGGCGCCCCCCAAATAGTAGCACCCTAGGCAACCGCCTAGGTCGCCTAATGGGTTGCGCCGGCCCTGTCTGGCACACAGCAGCCCCCAAAAGGAAAGCCTTGCACACAGCAGTGCTGTCAAGAGACTGGTTTTATTTCCTGGCTAGACTCATGTGGCAGGGTCAGGGTTTGGAAAGTTGGCACCCCCATCACAAGGCAGGGGTCAGTATCCATTGACTCCCCTAGATATTGAAGAATTGCTCCCTTCCAGAGTGTCAGACACCCCAAAGGGGGCAGGGCGATGGCTCTATGGCTGCATCTTGGGGGAGCGTAACCGTGGGGATGCAAAAAGCCGCAAGTGGGATTCTGTTTCCATGAGACAGAATGTTTCCGGAATTCCCCTTGGCCAGTGCAGCACCATCCTCAGGTCAGGGCACAGAAGACACAGTGGAGCCCCATGGCAGGGTCAGCCTCTGCAGCACCCGCTTGTGGCCCACCATGGCATTACTCTGCCTGCCTCCATTTCCCTCCAGGTCTTCCCACAATATCCCAGTTCCAAAACAAATAGTCAAAACTCTCTGCTGCTGGCAACCCTCCCTGAGATCTTCAATCACCCTTGTATCAGGGCTTCGTGCCAAAGCTTCTCTACACCTGGCAGCTCCTCACCACCACTGCTTTGGTTTGAGACCGGGTCAATTCTGGTCCCAGTGGAGGACCATCTGTGGTAACAAACTTCAAGGTCTCCGGGGTACCCTTCCATCCCACTCACATGTAGAGCCATGTCCCTTTGGACTTTCTCCCTGGAGGCCCAGGTCCTACCTGGGCTGCTGACACTCAGGGCTTCTTGCCCAGAATCCTTCCCTCACTCTGGTTCTCCATAGGCTGGATCCTTATTCCCAGACCACCTGCCTCAGAACTGGCCTTTGCCCCGGCCTACCACCCTCTTGCTTCAGGGCCCATCACAAGGAACAATCATCCCTCTGCCACTCTCCCAAGTGAGTTCAGACAGCCCTTTGCAGGCATCCCATGACCCTTCCCAGCTTAGTCTAACAAACAAGGCCATCTGATCCCCAGCCCATCAGGACCAGCTGGGAGGGTAGCTGTTCATCACAGGTGAGGCTGGGCCCACCTTCCCTTAGAGCGCCAATCAGCCTATGACAAGCCCTAAATACAAATTTGGCTCAAGCAAGCCCCCACCTAGACACCCTGGCTGAGAAGCACAGTGCTCCAGGGCAATAAAATCAGTCCCCAGCCTCTGTGCTCTACAGGAGGATGAAAGTCTCAGGGAAGGAGAACATCAAGGTGGAGCAGAGAGAAACGATCCCATAGTTGGGACCCTCCTTCCAGATGTCATGGTATCCTCTCACACTGACAATACCCCTCCTGGAAAGGAGACCCCAGTTATTAGGAAGAGACAGGTAATAATAATGGGGGATTCAATTATTAGAAATATAGATAGTTGGGTTTCTAATGACTGGGAGAACCACATGGTGAATTGCGTGCTGGTTGCAAAAGTTGCGGATCTCTCAAGACATCTAGATAGACTCATATGCAGTCCTGGGGAGGAGCTGGTTGTTGTGGTACATGTAGGTACCAATGACATAGGGAAAATGGGAGATAGGTCCTGGAGGCCAAATTTAGGCTGCTTGGTAAGAGATTTAAGTCCAGGACGTCCATGGTAACATTCTGTGAAATGCTTCCAGTTCCAGGTGCAGGGCCAATTAGACAGGCAGGGTCTCAATGCGTGGATAAGATGATGGTATAGGGAGTAGGGGTTTAGGTTTATTAGGAACTGGGGAACCTTTGGGAAAGGAGGAGCCTGTACAGGAAGGATGGGCTCCACTAAATCAGAATGGAACCAGATTGCTGGCATGTAAAATTGAATGGGTCATAGAGGAGTTTTTTAACTAAGGGGTGAGGGAAAGCTGACAGGTGCAGAGGAGCACGCAGTGCAGACAGACACGTCCCTGAGGGGAGGATTTATTGAAGGGGATACTCTATATCCTAGTAAAGCGGAGAGGATAGAAATTGATAAAGTACAGGTTGGAACTGAAGAGAAACTGTCAAACGAAAAAGAGTCCCATTCAATTACATCACATGAAAGCAGACAACTAAATATTGACAAATTTTATAAATGCTTGTATATAAATGCTAAATACTAAAATGGGTAAACTTGAGTGCCTGGTATTAAATGAGGATATTGATATAATAGGCAACACAGAAACTTGGTGGAATAATGATAATCAATGGGACACAGTAATACCAGGGTACAAAATATATAGGAATGATAGTAGTTTGCATGGATGGAGGAGTGGCACTATATGTGAAAGAAAACTTAGAGTCAAATATAGTAAAAATCTTAAATGAATCAAACAGTACCATAGATTCGCTATGGATAGAAATTCCATGCTTGAATAATAGAGCATAGCAGTAGGAATATACTACCGACTACCTGACCAGGATGGTGATGGTGATTGTGAAATGCTCACGGAGATTAGAGAGGCTACAAAAACAGAAAACCTAGTAATAATGGAAGATTTCAACTATCCCCATATTGATTGGGAACATGTCACCTCAGGATGGGATGCTGAGCTAAAATCTCTAGACACTGTTAATGACTGCCTCTTGGAACAGCTAGTCCTAGAACCCCCAAGGGGAGAGGCAATTCTTGATTTAGTCCTAAGTAGCGCACAGGATCTGGTCCCAAGAGGTGAATATAGCTGAACCACTCAGTACAGGTCTGTCGCATCTTAGGCGCATTTAACATGTGCGATTTCAGCTTTACGCGGTCGGCAAAAACAAGAAAAAAACAAAAAAAAAGAGAAAAATAACAATTTAAATACTGTTGCTGTAGTGCGGGCGATTCTGCCCGCCATTACACTCAATGTAATTTTGACTATACGCATTTTTCGCTTTAGGCGCTGACCACAGAACGTAACCCCAGCGTAAGATGAGACAGACCTGTAATAGCAACCATAATGTAATTAAATTTAACATTGTTACAAGGGGGGAAATACCAAAGACACCCACCACAGTATTATTTAACTTCAAAAAGGGGAACTAAAAAAAAATGAAGAAGCTACTAAATGGAAATTAAAAGGAACATTCACAAGAGTGAAATGCCTGCAAGCTGCATGGAAACTTTTTTTTAAAACACCATAATAGAGGCTCAAACTATATGTATACCCCAAAAAACAGTAAGAGGACCAAACAAACGCCACCCTGGCTAAACAACAGAATAAAAGAGGAGGTTAGAGATAAAAAGGCATCCTTTAAAAACTGGAAGTCAAATCCTACTGAGGAAAATAAAAAGGAGCATAAACTCTGGCAAGTCAAGTGTAAAAATATAATTAGGCAGGCCAAAAAAGAATTTGAAGAGCAAATAGCAAAAGACAGAAAATCTAACAGCAAAAAAAATTCTAAGTACACCAGAAGCAGGAAGCCTGCCAAACAATCAGTGGGGCAACTGGATAATCAAGGTACTAAGGGAGCACTCAAGGAAGACAAGGTCATTACAGAGAAGCTAAATGAATTCTTTGCATTGGTCTTCAATGCAGAGGATATGAGGGAGATTCACACACCTGAGACACTGTTTTTAGGTGGCAAATCTGAGGAACCGTCCCAGATTGAAGTATCAATAGAAGAGGTTTTGGAACAGATTGATAAATTATAGAGTAATAAGGCACCAGGATCAGATGGGATTCATTCAAGAGTTCTGAAGGAACTCAAATATGAAATTGCAGAACTACTAACTCTGGTATGTAACCTATCACTTAAATCAGCCCCGATACCAGATGCCTTGAGGGTAGCTAAGATGACACCAATTTTTTAAAAAGGCTCCAGAGGTGAACCTGTTAATTACAGGCCTGTAAGCCTAATTTCAGTACCAGGCAAACTGGTTGAAACTATAAAGAACAGAATTATCAGACACATAGATGAACACTATTTGTTGGGGAAGAGTCAACATGGCTTTTGTAAAGGGAAATCATGCCTCACCAATCTAATAGAATTCCTTGAGGGGGTCAACAAGCATGTGGACAAGGGTAATCCAATTTATATATTGTAGTTGGACTTCAGAAAGCCTTTGACAAGGTCCCTCACTAAAAGCTCTTAAGCAAAGTAAGGAGTGATTGGATAAGAGGGAAGGTCCTCTCATGGATCAGTAACTGGTTAAAAGATTGGAAACAAAGGGCTGGTCCCCACTAGGGGCGGGGATCGAAATAAGATACGTGACTTCAGCTACGAGAATGGCGTAGCTGAAGTCGAAGTATCTTATTTCGAATTACCTGGCACTTACCTCGCGTCCTCGCAGCGCGGGATCGACGTCCGCGGCTCCCCCGTCGACTCCGCTAACTCCGCTCGCCCTGCTGGAGTTACGGAGTCGATGTGAGCGCGTTCGGGGATCGATGTATCGCGTCCAGACGAGACGCGATACATCGATCCCCACTACATCGATTTCTACCCGCCGATCCGGGCGGGTAGTGTGGACCTAGCCAAAGGGTAGGAATAAATGGTCAGTTTTCACAGTGGAGAGGTAAATAGCAGGGTCCCCCAAGGATCTATCCTGGGACCACTGCTGTACAACATATTCATAAATGATCTGGAAAAAGGGGGAAACAGTCAGACGGCAAAGTTTGCAGTTGATACAAAATTACCCAAGATAGTACTCAAAGCTGACTGCAAAGAGTTACAAAGGATCTCAGAATACTCCGTATGAGGAGAGATTATAAATGCTTGCATTGTTCAGCTTGGAAAAGAGACGACTAAGGGGAGATATGATAGAGGACTACAAAATCATGACTGGTGTGGAAAAAGTAAATAAGGAAGTGTTATTTACCCCTTCACATAACACAAGAACCAGGAGTGACCCAAAGAAATTAATAGGCAGCAGGTTAAAAAGAAACAAAAGGAAGTATTTCTTAACACAGCACACAGTCAGCACATGGAATTCATTGCCAGGGGATGTTGTGAAGGCCAAAAGTATAAGTGGGTTTAAAAAAGAATTAGATAAGTTCATAGAGGACAGGTCCATCAATGGCTATTAGTCAAGATGGTCAGTGACACAACCCCATGCTCTGGGTGTCCTTAAATCTCTGACTGCTAAAAGCTGGAACAGGACAACAGGGGATGGATCACTCAATAAATTGCCCTGTTCTGTTCACTCCTTCTGAAACATCTGGTAGTGGCCACTGTCGGAAGACAGGATACTGGGCTAGATGGACCATTGGTCTGATCCAGTATGGCTGTTCTGAAGAAAGAGGGGTCTCTGGAAGGAACTACATGGCATAGAAGGGCAGGGATCTGAAGATGGGGTCAGGGTGGGACGTGCCAAGTCAAGTTCAGTGGGAGGCATGAGTGGCAAAACAGGGATATCAGACAGCAGGAGAGGTTGTGCCTCAGGTTTTTGGGAGATTTAATTTAATAATAAGCTAAGGCTCAACATTAATATAAACCCCAGCAGGTTTATGGCATCCCTGTAGACAGAGGCTTGCAAAGTGCTAAATAAAGATCTTGAGGTTATGTCCCAGCATCCTCTGAGTGTCAGGTAAAACTTAGGATGGATTCTTTGGGAACAGTCTGTACTTTGATTGTTCCAAAGTCCTAGTCAAGAGTAGGGAGGGGATCTATCCAGGGCATTACAGGAGGGAATCATGTATTGACCTGAATCATGTTTCATCTTGAATAAGCCCTGTACTGTATTTGTATGTGATTCACTTCTTGGCTCCATATGCATCCCTGTTGATTATTGTCACCACAGGAAAGTTTCTGGCATTTCAAAGAATAGAAACCTGCCCTTACTTATCAGGTAGGAAAATAAGAGGGAAGGGCCAGCATCAGTTACATATACAATGACTGATGTAAAACTCTCCCTCTCCCGTATAGGAGCTATCCTTGGAATTCCTTTGGCCAAGTCATCAGGGAAAAAAATGGAAACAGGAGATGCTGTAGAGAGTGATGCAGGAATACTAGATGTAGGAATTTCCCAGTTAATCCAATCCCAACCTCTCCCAGCAGGAGGCACTGTAAAGAACGGGGTAAAAGCACTAGCTTTGCCAGCTACTCCAGTCCCACCCGTTCTTAGCAGGAGGCATTGTAGAGAGTGGGGCAGCAGTGCTGGCTGTGGAGGAGCTCCCAGCTACTCTCAACATAAACTGACACAGGGTAGATGAAACTGAAATTGCCAAGATATACATCACCACCAATATAAGCCAGGTCTCGCATACACTCACTATGAAAATCAATATTGAGTTTGTTTTGATGTTGGGTGTATCTTGTACATATCTGGCCTTTGAAATAACTGATCTTTCCTGAGTCAGCTGATCAAGGCCTTGGCTAGCTTGTACAAATAAATCAGCTCTTTTCAGCTAGGCCCTGCTGCCTGGCATCCGCTCTGCTGTCACATTTTAAGCACTTTCTATTGAGAAAGTGCCATTTAAGAAGGAAAAAAAAAATACTATTAAGGCAGAGTGCTCTCTGCTGCTATTGCCTTTGGAAACAGAGGACTGGAGGCTGCTGTCCCAGAAGACTGAGCTCTCCTTATCTGAAACACTCTGTTAAAAGACTTAGGATCACTTATTAATTTAGTGAAAGCGCCTTCATTTTGATCCTTTGTCTGAGTTAATTGATTTGCTATCAATAACTTGCATTGATTAGGCCTCCGGACCTGGCAGCTGCTGAAGATGAAGAGGAAGAGAGACACACACACACACACTCTTTGGAGCAGGCGTTCAAAGTCTGAGATGATTAAAAAAAGAAGACAGCACCAAAAGGATTGATAAAGAGGAGGGGCTGGTTCTTTTCCCACAGGAGGGGATGAAACCATGCATAGTTAACCCTTTGGGTTCCTGAGAATGGGCATGTCCTCCACTAAGGCACCTGGATGGCCCAGGGAACAGTATTAGAGACGTATCCCACTGCGCCACCTTAACAAAAAATATTTCTCCATTCCATAGTAAGATGCAGGTGTGGGACTGAGTACCAGTGAGGATGAGAGTCCAGGGGTCACCCCAGCTACTTCAGGAACCAAGAGAGTTCAGAAGGCGATGGTCAGCATTGAAAACATGTTAAAGTAAGGTACTTGCAGCTACTCAAGCTCCAGTCCCTCCCAGCCGATGGTGTTCTCAGGCATGGTTTAGGGGGAATAGCGACACAGGAGTGCCCTACTGTTCCACTCTTAGACTCTCCAGGAGGAGGCACTGTCGAGAATGATTTAAGAGCACAAGATGTAAGGGAAGATGCCAGTTGCACCTGCTCAGATTTTCCTTCCAGAAGGCATGGTGAGGAGGGCTGTAGGTGAGCTCCCAGCTGCTCTGTGCCCGGTGTCTACCCCGAAGGAGTCATTTCAGAGAATTAAGGTGTATTTACAGTGAGGAAGCTCACCCCACTGCAATCCCAGCTTCTTCCAGTAGGAGGTGCTGCGGTGAATGGGACAGACGCTCTGGCTAAGAGGGCACACTTAGCTAGTCTCAACCAGAGGCATTATAGGAAGTGGGGCAGGCATGACCGCTGTGGAGGAGCACCCAGCTATGCCAGTCTCAGCCCTCCCAGGAAGAATCACAACAAGGAGATGCCAATCTGACTTTAGCTGAGGCAGGTTTTAAATCTGGAGTAATGCTTTTCAATAGCAGACAAGGCCTGGAATTCATTATAACGTACAGCTTGAATAAACTCAGCTAGCCACTGTAGAGCAAAGACATTTAACTGACCTTTGAGACAGCAGGTTCGCGGAACAAGAACAAGCAAAGTGTACGAGCGCTCTACCTCTGTGCCTTGTAAGCAATCCTATGCATGCCAGCCTCCAGACCTCCCTCAACACCCACTGTTGCAGCCCCTTCCCCAAGCCCTGATAGTACTGCACGCCCTCTCGGGCCCTGCTTAGCCTGAGAAGCATATTTCATTGTTATTATGTGAACTATGGTAACACCTAAGGACCCCAAGTGAGATGGGGCCCCACTAGGCACTGTACAGACAGAGGCAGACAGCTGCTGAAGAGCAAAATGTAGGTACTGTGGCCCAAGAATAACGAGGGGCAACTCTGCAGATATCCCAAGTAGATGTGCCAAGAGATCCAGCTACCTCTGCTATACAGCAAAGACCCCCACCCACGCTAGTAGTATAAGGGGCCTGCCATCAATCAAACATAGGCCCCGCCCCCTGACCTCCTCAGGCACCACCCACTTTTCACCCCAAGACCTGCCCCCTTGGGGTACTACTTCTGGGGTCAAGATGGACACATGACTGGAAGCAAAAGGTGTCATGTGACCCCTCTAAGAACTCCTTCCACTGCCCTCTACCAATCAGGATGGGTTTCACCCCCTGTAGGACAGCCTGGAGAGCGGATTTGACCAATTGGGGGGAGTTGCAGGGTGGGGTGACTCGCCCAGGAAAGGGTTGTGTGACCCCTCTAAGAGCTCTCCCTACCACCCTCTACAAATCAGAGCGCAGCACTGCCCCCGGATGTCACAGCACCGTGTGGAAGAGGCCATTTCATTCCAAGAATGTGTGTTTTAGAAATCATGGAAACGCTGAGAGAAAAGATGGACTCCTTCACCACCCCATGAGAACGTTGGACTTTGTTTTAGCTCCGAGGGACTTCGACCCATAGAGGAAGCGCTACATCAGTGACAGTTCTGAGGAGGGAGAGGCCATGGGGAGCCCTTTGGCCCAGCCGTTGATGGATACGCTAGAACCCGATCTTGAAACCCAAGCACTCATGAGGCAGACCGACGAGCGTGATGGCCTCTCGTTGTCCACCCCTGTGGAGGAAGGCGACCACGGCTCATGGGAGTCCCCATGGACAAGGTGAACGGAAAAGACGTCACTCAGGTAAATGAACGATTAAGAAGTGACAGTCGAGGATGGGTGTAATGGGGTTAGGAACAACCCGGGGTTGCGTAAATCTAAAAACACACAGTGGGGATCTTACACTGTTTCTTTTCTGAAAATCTCTCGACAGCTCGAAGATGCCTTTCTAGAGGCCTTTGAGAACTTATACATTAGTAGTCCTGTGGGAGTAAATCTATCATGCATCAGCTGTTTTTGCTCGTGTCTGACACATAGCTGTCATGGGATAAAAGGGAAGGTCCTTTCATGGATTGAGAACTGGTTAAAGGACAGGGAACAAAGGGTAGGAATTAATGGTAAATTCTCAGAATGGAGAGGGGTAACTAGTGGTGTTCCCCAAGGGTCAGTCTTAGGACCAATCCTATTCAATTTATTCATAAATGATCTGGAGAAAGGGGTAAACAGTGAGGTGGCAAAGTTTGCAGATGATACTAAACTACTCAAGATAGTTAAGACCAAAGCAGATTGTGAAGAACTTCAAAAAGATCTCACAAAACTAAGTGATTGGGCAACAAAATGGCAAATGAAATTTAATGTGGATAAATGTAAAGTAATGCACATTGGAAAAAATAACCCCAACTATACATACAACATGATGGGGGCTAATTTAGCTACAACGAGTCAGGAAAAAGATCTTGGCGTCATTGTGGATAGTTCTCTAAAGATGTCCACGCAGTGTGCAGAGGCGGTCAAAAAAGCAAACAGGATGTTAGGAATCATTAAAAAGGGGATAGAGAATAAGACAGAGAATATATTATTGCCCTTATATAAATCCATGGTACGCCCACATCTCGAATACTGTGTACAGATGTGGTCTCCTCACCTCAAAAAGGATATTCTAGCACTAGAAAAGGTTCAGAAAAGGGCAACTAAAATGATTAGGGGTTTAGAGAGGGTCCCATACGAGGAGAGATTAGAGAGGCTGGGACTCTTCGGCTTGGAAAAGAGAAGACTAAGGGGGGACATGATAGAGGTATATAAAATCATGAGTGATGTTGAGAAAGTGGATAAGGAAAAGTTATTTACTTATTCCCATAATACAAGAACTAGGGGTCACCAAATGAAATTAATAGGCAGCAGGTTTAAAACAAATAAAAGGAAGTTCTTCTTCACGCAGCGCACAGTCAACTTGTGGAACTCCTTACCTGAGGAGGTTGTGAAGGCTAGGACTATAACAATGTTTAAAAGGGGACTGGATAAATTCATGGTGGCTAAGTCCATAAATGGCTATTAGCCAGGATGGGTAAGAATGGTGTCCCTAGCCTCTGTTCGTCAGAGGATGGAGATGGATGTCAGGAGAGAGATCACTTGATCATTGCCTGTTAGGTTCACTCCCTCTGGGGCACCTGGCATTGGCCACTGTCGGTAGACAGATACTGGGCTAGATGGACCTTTGGTCTGACCCAGTACAGCCTTTCTTATGTTCTTATGTTCTTATAGATCTCAAGAGGAAAATCCGGAAAAGGACAAAATGGAAGAATGAACCAGCTCAGATTCCCTAATGGTAGGGGTCATGGCATCCATTTTCACGGGCAGCTGTAAAAGGTCATGTTAAACCAGGTGATTAATAAAACGTATTTAAATTTGTCAATATGAATGTGTCCCCTCTATAGTCGTGTTAGTAAGAGATGGTACAAGTAACAGTCATGTCTACGCAGACAGCTCTGTTAAAGAAAATATATTAAACCCCCGGGGAACCTGGGAACTTCGGCGGGGTGAACCCTCTTTTTCAAGCGGCCAAAAAGCATAGTAAAACTTTAAATAGAAGACAGGTAAAAGCTTGACTTTCATACCAGGACAATTACGCTTTACACAAACCGGCTCTAATACATTTTAAAAGAAACAAGACCATTGTTTCAGATGTGGATGTGCAATGGCAGGCAGATTTGGTGGATATGCACTGGTTCTCCAAACACAACAGCGGTTTTAAGTACATCTTAACAGTGATAGACATTCTATCCAAATATGCCTGGGCCTTAGGCCTAAAAGACAAGACGGGTGGTGAGGTATCCAAAGCCTTTAAAGCTATTTTCAGCTACGGTCACGTGCCTCAAAAATTACAAACCGATCAGGGGAAAGAATTTTTAAACAAACCTTTAAGCAGATTGTTAAAGCGGCATGGCATTCGCCATTTTGTTACTAATAATGAAGTCAAAGCAGGGGTTGTGGAGCAATTTAACAGAACTTTAAAAACTAGGATGTGGAGATATTTTACAGCCTGTGATAAATGAAAGGGGGGGCGGTAGCTCCCTTTTATGGACACCCAGCCAGACAGTTAGCTATAAAATCCCTCTTAGTAGCTGTTCTCTACTTGCTTTACCTGTAAAGGGTTAAAGAAGCCCATAGGTAAAAGGAAGGGAGTGGGCACCTGACCCAAAGAGCCAATGGGAGGGCTAGCACTTTTTAAAACTGGGAAAAAACTTTCCCTTTGTCTGTCTGTTGTTGTTCTCTGGAGAGAGGAGATGCAGAGCAGGAACAGGGCTGAACTATGCTGTAGGAAGCTTTAAGCCAGGTATGAAAGAGACTACTTATTTGAAACCCCCAGATATGTAAGTAGATCAGGGAATGTCTAGGATGACACGATTAGGTTTATCTCTTTTTTTTTTCTTATTGGCTTGTGGTCTCCTCTGTGCTAACCCCCAAATGCTTTTGTTTTGCTTGTAACCATTAAGCTGGACCTCAAGAAAACCATTCTTGATGCATAATTATTATATTTGCTCTTTTTAAATCTAGCAATAACCCAAGTTCCAGATGTATTTTCTTTCTTTTTGTTTTTAATAAAATTTATCTTTTTTAAGAACAGGATTGGTTTTTTGTGTGTCCTAAGAGGTTTGTGCATATGTTGTTTAATTAGCTGGTGGCAACAGCTAATTTCCTTTGTTTTTCTTTCTCAGCTCTTCCCTGGAGCAGGGTGAAAGGGCTTGAGGGTACCCCACAGGGAGGAATTCCCAAGCGCGCCTTCCTGGATCCAAAGGGGTTTTTTGCACTTGGGTGGTGGCAGCATCTACCCATCCAAAGTCAGAGAGAAGCTGTGACCTTGGGAGTTTAATACCAGCCTGGAGTGGCCAGTATTAATTTTTAGAATCCTTGCGGGCCCCCACCTTCTGCACTCAAAGTGTCAGAGTGGGGAATCAGCCCATAACACCTTTTGCTAAATCGACGTGTTACCTGACTTTATAAAGAGTTACAACCAGAGCTTTCACAGAACTATATGTACCAGACCTGCTGATGTTAACCCTTCATAGTCTCTGAAGGTATGAAAATGGTTTATGATGACGGTTTTAAAATAAAACTGGTTGTTGCCCATTTTAGAAAAGGCGACCATGTGAAACTATCTAAAACCAAAGGAGCTTTTGAAAAAGGTTATAAACAAATGTTACTGATGATATATTCATAGTGGATGAAGCCTTAACCAGGGGCCAGAGACCTGTATACCGATTAAAAGATTACGAGGGTGAGTCAGTTACTGGATCTTTTTACCCTGAAGAATTATGAAAAGAAAACCCCAAACAAGTGAGGACTGAAAAAGTTCTAGCGGAGAAAGGAAAAGGGAGAAAAAAGCAGCTACAGGTGAAATGGTTGGGGTGGCCTGATAAACTTAACAGTTGAGTGGAAGCTTCAAACGAAAACAATTCCTCCTGCAAAGAGAGAGAGAGAGAGAAATGAGCAACGACAGGTTTTACATCACTTTCCCCAGCAACGCCAGCTCTGGGGTTTTTCCCCCAAACACCAGCTTGAACTTTACAATATGGCTAATTAAGCCCTTGGATCTCCCGGGTGCCTGGGAGGTGGGGTTAGTGGAAATACAATACCCGCACAGCTGGAACACTATCAACGAAAACACCCATTTCGAAATCACCTTTGGAGATATGGCCATAGGCGGCGAGTTATATGGGCCCATGGAGCCCATGCTCCACCAATATTCTTGAAGGTGGACCCAGCTCCACCAATGTTTGGGCCCCAGCAGGCCCCGTGGGGCGCGCTCACCTCGGGGGCAGCTCCCCTGCTCCCCACAAGCAGCTTCCCCCGTCCCTGGAGTCGCTGCGTGCTGCGGAGAGCCCCCCCGCGCTGACACGGCTCACAGCCCATTGGCCGGGAACCCCAGCCAATGGGAGCTGCAGGGGGCAGCGCCAGAGCTGCCTGGCCGCGCCTCCACAGCAGGGAGGGGGAGGGAGCTACAGGCCCCGACCAGGCTCTAAGCCCCAGGCAGAGAGAGACCAGCAGGAGTTTGTCCCTGTTAGACAGACACAGCCGGTGAGCCAGGGGGTTGTGGGGACACAGAGACACAGTCGGGGGGTTGTGGGGACACACAGTCACAGCCGGGGGGTTGTGGGGACACACAGACACAGCCGGGGGTGGGGACAGACAGATGGAGCTGTGGGCGGGGGAAAGGAGCAGTGTTGGGCACCCCAGGGCTGGCATAAAATACACAGGACAGAGGGGGCTTCCTGAGGGGGCTATAACAACACCCCCCATACACACCCCGCAGCACAGACCCGGGCTGCGTCTGGCTCTGTCCATCACTCCTCTCCGCCCCACAGAGACCCACACAACCCTCTCCCCCCCCGAGAGACCCCCAATGTGGCCCTGAGCCCCCCTTTGTGCCAGACAACTCCCCTCCCCCACTGTCTCCCCTGCTCCAGAGCTCCCTACAATCTCCCCCTCCCGCCCAGCCCATTGGCCGGGGAAAAGCTGGCCAATGGGAGCTGCACCTGAGGCAGGGTGCCTGCTTGCAGATGCAGACCTGCCTGGCTGTGCCTCCACAGCACGGGGAGGGGGAGCCACAGGTGAGCAAGCCCCAGTCATCAGCATCACAGGCCCAGCAATTCTCTGGATATTTAATTTCACTGAGGCAAGTAATTCAATCTACTCTTCCTTTCCAGACAGTTTGTGGCTTTTCCTGTAAGAACACTTACAATTTCTTTGCAAAGAAGTCCATTTGTAGTTTTTCACTTGAGAAGTATATTTTCTGGTTGTTCATAAGCTCATTTATTTTGTTAACTCGGTTTTATAGGCAATTTTAAAAGTCACTTGAATTATACCTATTTTTTTCCATTGGTCCAAAACCACATGGAAGATGTGCAGATTTTTATTTCTGTGGGCTAAACCAACCACCCTGTGTAGAAATGTAAATGTTGGAGCCAGAAAAGCTCTGCAAGGGTAAGGGTCCCTTCAGGAAATTGTCCTCAAGTCATTCATTCTTCTGAGCATTCCATTCTATTGTTCCCTCCTATAGTGATAGTGATCAGTGTCTCCACCCACAGGGGAGAGGCAGAAGACTGGGTCAACCCTGCAGTGATTCTGCCTCTACCCTTGTTCTCTGTCTGCTCCCTCTACCAGCCCCTTTGGTCTCCCTAGGATTCCCCCTACCGTTACTCCCTCTGGGTCTTCTTTCTCTGAAGCTTCTCATGAAGTAAAGTATCAGAGGGGTAGCTTGGTGGAGATTTTGTAGGTGTTGGTCTCTGTCTGAGGGGTTAGAGCAGATGCGGTTGTACCTCAGTGCTTGGCTGTAGACAATGGATCTTGTGGTGTGCCCGGGATGGAAGCTGGAAGCATGAAGGTAGGCATAGCGGTCGGTAGGTTTTCGGTATAGGGTGGTATTAATGTATTAATGCATTCTCAAAACTACGGTACCCGCACGAGGAAATAAGGAAACAGATCAACAGAGCCAGACGTGTACCCAGAAGCCTCCTACTGCAAGACAAACTCAAGAAAGAAACCAACAGGACTCCACTGGCCATCACATACAGTCCCCAGCTAAAACCCCTCCAACGCATCATCAGGGATCTACAACCCATCCTGGATAATGATCCCACACTTTCACAAACCTTGCGTGGCAGGACAGTCCTCGCCCACAGACAACCTGCTAACCTGAAGCACATTCTCACCAGTAACTGCACACCGCACCAAAGTAACTCTAACTCAGGAACGAATCCATGCAACAAACCTCGATGCCAACTCTGCCCACATATCTACACCAGCGACACCATCACAGGACCTAACCAGATCAGCCACACCATCACTGGTTCATTCACCTGCACATCCACCAATGTAATATACGCCATCATATGCCAGCAATGCCCCTCTGCTATGTACATAGGCCAAACTGGACAGTCTCTAAGGAAAAGGATAAATGGACACAAATCAGATATTAGNAACCACCCTGTGTAGAAATGTAAATGTTGGAGCCAGAAAAGCTCTGCAAGGGTAAGGGTCCCTTCAGGAAATTGTCCTCAAGTCATTCATTCTTCTGAGCATTCCATTCTATTGTTCCCTCCTATAGTGATAGTGATCAGTGTCTCCACCCACAGGGGAGAGGCAGAAGACTGGGTCAACCCTGCAGTGATTCTGCCTCTACCCTTGTTCTCTGTCTGCTCCCTCTACCAGCCCCTTTGGTCTCCCTAGGATTCCCCCTACCGTTACTCCCTCTGGGTCTTCTTTCTCTGAAGCTTCTCATGAAGTAAAGTCTGTCATTACAGGCTCTTATCTCTGTAATGTATTTAATTTTGATGTATTTATTAAGTGTTAATTAATGCACTATGGGAGTCCCCTTCAGCCCTCTGTATAAGTTGATCCTCTTTTTTCCATATGTTTTGCCCAGAGGGTTTTCTGCAGCCCCAGGGCAGCCAGCAATAACCCCTGTGCCTTTGCAATGGGGTGAGGGAAGGGGACCATGGGTTCCCTATTTATGTGATTTGCAAGAAGTGTTATCATTCCTCAAGGTACCAAATGTGTTTAAATGCTATAAGTGCCTTGTAAAATCCCAAAGCAAGCTCATTTTCATTTCTCATGTAATAATCTCATATACAGCATACACACATTTTTCATTAATTATATAAGTTGAATTTATTATTATTATTAGCTAGGTTACTGTTGTTGTTTTTTTCAATGTGGCAAAAAGTGTGCTATTTTATGGGTTGAATGATTGAATGATATAATACCCCCCCACCCCAATGTCCGTCACTAAGTCTGGTAATTTTGTCAAGTGTTCGTCGCACAACATGGTGGTGCCTACCCCTGCCTTGTGCTTCAGGGGGTCACGGGATCCAGGGCGGCCTGGGGACTTACAGGGGGGCCTGGCGCTGGCAGCAGCGAGTGACCTGGCCCCAGCCCACTCCACTTCACCTCGCTGGCTCCAGGCATTGCTCGGGGCGGGGGTTTTGGGGAAGAGGTGGAGTGGGGGCGGGGTGGGAAGAGGCGGGGCGAAGCAGGGTTGCTCGCTGCTGTCGGCGCCAGGCACCCCGCTAACCCCCCACGTCCCCCTGGAGCCCACGTCCCCCTGAAGCACGGGGCCCCCCAAAGCGCGGGGCCCGGGGCGGTTGCCCCGGTCCATCCTATGGATGGGACGGATCCACTTGGGCACCACCAAAAATTATACAAGCCTGCCGCCCATGGATATGGCATGGAGTTTCATCCTACGACGAGGTTATTACTCGTCCATACCCGAATTACTGGATCATATGAACAGTACCACGGCTCATCATCCCAGACCACCTGAGGTGGTCATGAACTACAACCCTGTTGGTAGAAAAGTTAGACTTAAATCCGCCGCTTTTACTTATATGTTTTCGACTGGCGGGGAGCTAGCTAACATTCTGTATTTGGGCCCCAAGCGCAGTGTCCAAAAAATCCCCTTCTCAGCAGACATCACAGGGGGTTTCAACTCCTTGTATCTATACATGGATATCATAGAACACCAGTTTGTGGGGTACTTTTCCATTCCCCTATTACGCTGCGTCCCCGTCCAAGGAAGGAACAATGAATTTGTAACCATCATCTATGATGGATCTCATTACATCCCTGTCAGTAAACACCATATTGACACTATCACCATTGAAATAAAGACTGATCAGAATAGACACATCTCATTTCGCTTTGGCAAGGTGATCGTCAAGCTGCACCTGAGTTCCCAGAGAGAACAAGGTTTCTAAAAAGCAAAGCGCTATGGTGACCCTAAAAAATTATGGCGACCCCACCATCTACAGCAACTATTACAAAGCCCAGGCTGGATACGCCCTTCCTGGATATCATGGGGCCCCTGTGATGTATGGGGCTGGCGTGGGCGGAATATTCCATAGCCTCTTTCGAAAAGCCATACCGCTTTTGAGGAGGTGGCTAGAGATTATTAAACCTCACGTAAAAACCGCCACTCAAAACATAGTTAGAGATGTGGTAGGCCACGTCACCCACGCAGTTCTGGAGAAGGTGGGGAATCCAGCTGCACAGGAGGGATCGGGGCTGATGTACATTAAAAGGAGGAAGAGAAAGAGAAATGCATCATACCCGCGATGCACGGGTCCCCCGAAATCCTTTAAAAGAAGGGCTTTGACACGCAGGGCCGGCCATAAGTGAAAGTCCAAGAGGAAGCCTGAGCGAAAGAGGAGATACTCTCTACCTGGTAAAAGAGAGATATTTTAATCAACATGGCTTTTGTTCACTGCGGGTCTGAAGATTGCACCAAATCCGAACTAGACTTGTTCCAAATAGCCCCTACACAGACCAGCATTGAGAAAAGCATCTACATCGAGGTGCCGCCTCTCTCGGCCATTACGGAGACTGCCCCCATCAACTGTTTTATAGCAGGAAATGGCATAGATTATATGGATTTAAACAACACGCTACTGTACCTATATTGCAAGATTGTAAAAGGAGACGGAACTGAACTCGCCGGGGACGCCGAGGTGGGCCTGGTGAATTACCCCGTGGCCTCTATTTTTAGCCAGTTGGTTGTCACGCTGGGAGACTGCCTTGTAAGCCAAAGCAACAACTATTACCCTTACAGGGCCTTTATAGAATCGGTGCTCAATTACAGCAACGACACCCTCGCCACGCAATTTTCCGCCGGCCTGATTTACAAAGACACTCCCAGACAAAACAAATAAACAGAGCTGGATAGCGGGAATCTAGGGTTTGTGAGGCGGGCAAAGCTGACAGCCCTGAGCAGGACGATAAAGTTGTTGGGTCATCTACACAGCAACCTGTTTTTTTCAAGAAAAACTTTTGTTGACCGGTGTGGATGTGAAAATTAAACTGACATGCAGTAAAGATGCCTTCTGTTTAATGGGCAGTGCAGTCGAAGGCTTTAAACTGCGCATTGGACCAGCGTCCCTTTTTGTGAAGAAAGTACAGGTGACCACGGGTGTCTGTCTGGGTAACATGGAGGCCCTGCTTACCGCTAATGCCAAATACCCCATGGACTGTGTGGGAATAAAAGTGTTTAGCATTCCCACAGGCAGCAGGGTCAGTTATCAGGAGAACCTGTTCTTGGGACAGTTACCCAAAGTGCTTGTCCTAGGGTTTGTGGATTATGATGCCTTTAATGGACGTTATGCTAAAAATCCCTTTCATTTTAAACATTACAATACTAATTTTGTGGCCTTGTATGTGGATGGTGAACAGATACCAACCAAGCCTCTGCAACCAGACTTTGAGGCCGGATGCTGTGTGAGAGAATACATGAATCTGGTACAGACGGCTGGCAAACGTATGAAAGATGGTTCTCTGTAAATCGACCATGAGGAGTTTGCACAGGGTTACACCTTACATAAGAACATAAGAATGGCCCTACTGGGTCAGACCAAAGATCCATCTAGCCTAGTATCCTGTCTTCCGACAGTGGCCAGTGCAAGGTGCCCCAGAGGGAATGAACAGAACAGGTAATCATCAAGTGATCCATCCCCGGTCGCTCATTCCCAGCTTCTGGCAAACAGAGGCTAGGGACTCCATTCCTGCCCATCCTGACTAATAGCCATTGATGGACCTATCCTCACTGAATTTATCTAGTTCTTTTTTGAACCCTGTTATGGTCTTGGCCTTCACAACATCCTCTGGCAAGGAGTTCCACACGTTGACTGTGCGTTGTGTGAAGAAATACTTCCTTTTATTTGTATTAAACCTGCTATTAATTTCATTAGGTGACGCCTAGTTCTTCCTTATCTACTTTCTCTACACCAGTCATGATTTTATAGACCTCAATCATATCTCCCCTTAGCTGTCTCTTTTCCAAGCTGAAAAGTCCCAGTCTTATTAATCTCTCCTCATACGGAAGCTGTTCCATACCCCTACTCATTTTTGTTGCCCTTTTCTGAACCTTTTCCAATTCCAATATCTTTTTTGAGAGGGGGTGACCACATCTGCACATAGTATTCAAGATGTGGGTGTACCATGGATTTATATAGAGGCCTTGTTTGCCTTTGACCTGCCTTCCGACCAGGAATGTGCTGATCACTATTCCCTGATTTAAACCGGGAACCTGAGAGCAGAAATACGTTTTGGGAAGGCTTTGACGGTCACCATCAATATGATCGTGTATGGGGTTTTTGACAATATCATAGAGATAAATCAGAGGAGAAATGTTCTGTTTGACTACATGTGAATATGGACACCATGCAGCTCTCACGTGTCTTATCAGTGGACCCTTACACAAAAAAGAATTTCTTAGATGTGTTCCCCTGCGATTGGCTCCCTGGCAGCAAGTTGTCTCAGAGACCCCTAGGTTTGGTGGTCAAGACGCATCCGCACAACCAACCAGGTGAACACTGGCTTGCCTTGTATCTGGCGGAGCGTAACCGTGGAGAGTTTTTTGACTCATAAGGGCATCCCCCTGAACAGTGTGTTGTTTCATAGAAGCATTATGAAATTTTTAAACAAAAATGCCACCGACATTGCATTTCACACTAGACAATTACAAGACCCCTGCTCCGTCGCCTGCGGCTATCACTGCATGTTTTTCTTACATCACCATAGCAAGGGTTTATCTTTTAACCAGATTTTAAAATTGTATTCTAACAACTTAGTGCAAAACGACCGGATGGGTATTAATTTTGTAAAAAATATTAAATGTAAATTCTCGGGCATGCCTAGCCTCGCTCAAAACATGTTTCAACAAACCCAGACATGTGTATCTTGCAACAATTTTCATAGCCATGTTACCCAATAAAGCACCCTAGGTGAGGGGTTTAAATTTCACATCCAATTGATGTTTGGTGGGTTTCTGTTCTTCTTTTAAAAAAAAATAAAAAATGACCAATTCAGAAAGAGTACACATAGACACCATTTTTTTTTGAAAAGTATAGAAATGTTTTATTTAAAGCAAAACATTACCAGTTTTAAATTTTTATTTTTTTTTAGAACATGAAAAACATTACACACTGAGCCATTCGGGTCTTTTAGCCAATTTTCGTTTTTTTAGACGGCAAAAAAGGGGTCAGTGTTTCTTGATCAACCCTGGTGTCGGTGGTCAAGGCCTTCAGGCATTCCAAAAGATCTCTGTTGGCCACGTTGCCCATGACGGAAGATGGTATGTTCAGTTCCGCCATGGCATTCATAAAGACATCCCATCCTTTAGGTACGTGTCCCTCTAGGAACAGAGCACGTCTGGGTGACAGCCCTGGCTAAGTCGAGCATGTTAGAACTATTAACCACCGAGACCGAGCCTTTGTGCACAAAAGCCCCTTTATCGTTCCATGAAGAGAGATTTTTATCCTGGCCCAGCTTATTTAGCAATACTAATGCATTTTTCTTATAACACTTATTCATGTTATCCAACGCCTCCTGAGCAACAGAGTCTGAGGTCTTTGGTGTTTCTGGGGGTTTGGCGGTCACACTCTGTTCCTGTACTGGTAGAAACAGACTTATTTTCCTTTTATCCGCATCGCTCTGCTTCACGTACGTTAGGTACCTTTGAAGCATGGCACTGTAAAGTTTAGCCTTTTCGTATTCGGCTAAGTCAGGCCTTTGAAGAACAGACTTCATTTCAGCATCCAGTAAGTGAGTTGCGGTCGTTCTGATATTTATCTCCGCCGGAGGGGGAGCCCTTAATTGCTCCAACTGGCGACTGGGCACCAAGTACTCCATACTTGGAATGTTTCAAGATAGAACATGAGAAATAAATTTAACTTCACTTGCCAGGGACTTTGCACCAGCTCTGAGGATCGTTTGCTTCTGACTTTCCCACGCTCACAGAATAAAAGGGCCACCTGGCTAGCAAAGTTCCTGCAGATTCTCTGAATGAGAAATCACACATTACGTTCTTAGCTGTACTAGCCCAACAACGCATCTGAAATTTTCTGACTCAGTTCCGTGGTGAGAAAACTCGGTCACTCTAATGATGAAGGCCACTTTCACCCCAAAGCCATGGCTCAATTCCAGCCACCCTCATCTTTAATACAGAGGTATGGCCCAACTTTCTATCTGATCGGAACACGTGCACTGTAGAACTGCAAGGAATGCATTTGGGCCTGTCGGCTGCATTTATTGTACCACCCTAGCCTGATAAATGACTGAACACCCAAGAGCTTACATACCAAACTGCTCAATGTCAAAGGAGTTTGGAAAACAAATGGAATCCAGTGCCACCCTTCTTAAATAAACACAAGCTTTACTTATACGCTTCTAGACTCTGAAATAGCTAGAACTCCATCCAACCCTGTAGCCCAAATAGTCTACTGTGAGCTCTTGGAGCAGGGACTGTCTTTTCATTGTGTGTGTGTACAGCGCCTAGAACAATGGGGGACCTGATCCTTGATCAGCAGACTCTAGGCACTACTGCCATCCAAATTCATATTAGTAGTAAAACAACATGAGGAGTGAGGTTTAGTGGTTAATGCAGTGTATTGGGAGACAGGAAATGTGTGTTCCATTCTTGGCTGTGGCACTGCCCAGTACCTCAGTTTCCCCATCTGTAAAATGGCACAGTCACACACAGGGAAGTTGTGAGAATTAATTAATATTTGTAAAGAGATTTGGGATTTGAGGAGGGGAGCTGTAACAGGGCAATCTGGGGCACAGGAAATGGGAGCAGGGACCAGCTGACTCTGTTGTAGAGCCCAGCCCAGCAGGCAGGTTCTGGGAATCAGCTGATGCAGCTGAATAGTACCTCATGATTGGCCCACAGATGGCCTACAGATGGACTGTAGAAAGGTGGGCCCAGCCCCGGGAAGGGGAGAATCAAGAGTCAAATATGCTGTATATGCTGCTGTAAGCAGAGCAGGAGGCTGCAGGCAAGTGGATCCCCCCCAAAGTTGGGTCAGGCCCTGCTTGGTAGCTGCCAGGGGGTCCCAGTCTTAACCCTTTGCAAGCTAGTTATTTGTGTTACTTTTGCACTTTTTTCTTTCTTTCTTTGTGGAGACAATAAACAGCCCTGAAGAGAGGGACAGAAAATCTTCTGGGTGTGGCTGACTGTCCCCAACTGGTGATTAGGATCACCAGTCTACAGGAGTGCTAGTTTATTAGTCATTATTATTGATAGAAATAAAATAAGGTGTATAACTCTCCCACATACACATTCCAAGAAGCACCCACTGCCATATTGGTTTGATCATGCTAAAATAATCCTGTGCTTGTCCTGCCTCGTGTTTTAACTTTCATCTCTCCATCCTGTCTAATAGAGCCTGCAATGGAGAAATTGCTGAGTGCTTTGCGCAGCCACTGATGCCCTTCACTGCATGCAACAGGGTGTTGTAACGTAGGCACCCAGCATCTGTGATCTGGAGGGCTGGACAGAGCAAGCAGCAAAAATCAGACTCTGTAGAGAGAAAGCTGTATGTTGCATGGTACCTCGCATTTCAATTACTGCTTTATCTCCTGATCCCTATGCAATTAACTCATGTCACTGAGTGCTGAAGGTGTCAAACCTGCATGGAATGAGAACATGAAGCGTTCTCCTTGCATGGGCACCATAAAGCTCATGGTTCTCTTGTGACATGTTCTTTAGATTTAAATAAACCTGTGATGCAGCAACACTTTCTCCCATTGCTTTTTGAACAGCGAACCACTTTCTGTGTAGTTCTGTCCGTTCCTTGGGGTGTGAGGGGAGGGCACTGCTTATGGTAATAGCCTCTAGACTTTGACCACAAAGAAGCCCTTAAAGCTTCAAAGCAAGGTGGCCACAGGGGATCACCCAAGGCCAGTCACAGACAAAGCTTTTGTGTGAGCTCATCCAGCGCCCCTTTAACCTTTAAAAGCAGCAAAGAATCCTGTGGCACCTTATAGACTAACAGTCTATAAGGTGCCACAGGATTCTTTGCTGCTTTTACAGATCCAGACTAACATGGCTACCCCTCTGATATTTAACCTTTAAGGGACCTTTAACTAGGAGGGGAATGATTGGTCCGAGAGATAGGGAACTAACTTGTGACCTGCGATCTGTCTCTTGTTTCTGCTTCTTGAGGTAGGAAAGGCAGGGACAGGGTTCTCTTTCTTGGGGGGGAGAGGGCTGGGTAGAGCTGGGCAAATCTTTTGAGACAAATAGTTTATTCACCAAAAAACACAGTTTTGACCAACCCCAAGCTTCTTTGTTTGTGTCAGAGGAGGACTTTGAATCCATATCTCCTATCTCCCAGTTGAGTCCCTCAATCACTTTGGCTCAATGAATCTATAAAATAATACTCCAGGATTGTCACTCTGAGTGTCACTTCGAAGCCTATGATGTCTGGGGGGGTCAGTGTGAAGTGACGGAAGCAGCTATGTGCATGACTGAGAGCTCTTTTAGTTTAGAGCATCCCCAGGTTCAATCATCGCTGGAATTCACAATCTGTTACTTTCCAGTTTTTATGTTCTCAGCCATTTTGACTTTATGAATTACACCCAATGACTCACCCAGCTTTACCCCTGAGTGACTGACACCAATTTAATAATTGCTAGTGTCCAGTTCCCAGTGTCTTAATTACAAGCAGGTTTATTAGGGAAAAATGAGAGAAAATCCAAATAAAAGACTCCTAACACAGTATTGCCAACTCTCGCAATTTTAGTGCAAATCTCAGAATATCTGATGCTTTCATTAAAGCCCCAGCTCATAGAGTTTTGTAAGGCGGTGAGGATCTCAGCTTTCATTAAAAATCAAGAATACATTTCTAGCCCTTGTGGTTGCTAAGAAAAGCTTGGAAATGTGACTCGAGTGTAACCCTTCAGCTCAAAAGCCAGAAGGAGAATAAAAAGACCCCAAATTTATTATTTTTGTAAAATGTCATGATTTTTAAGCAAATGTCATGATTTCAGGGGGCCTGACTCACTGTGTTTAGATGCTGGCAATACTGCCTACACATCAACAAACCTCAGCCTACTATTGCTAAAAGAAACCCAACCTCACGAAGCAGGTGAGATGCAGCTTTCCGTTACCGGTGCGGAATTCTACCTCAAGCATCGCTCAGCCTCTGTGGAGAAAAAACTCCCATAAATGAGCACAGTAAAAATTAACCTTTTAATGCTTCTGAAACACCCCCACACACAACAACCAGCTATTTACTCCAGTGAGGTGAAAACTGAAGATGGCATTCATAGAATCATAGAATATCAGGGTTGGAAGGGACCTCAGGAGGTCATCTAGTCCAACCCCCTGCTCAAAGCAGGACCAATTCCCAACTAAATCATCCCAGCCAGGGTTTTGTCAAGCCTGACCTTAAAAACCTCTAAGGAAGGAGATTCCACCACCTCCCTAGATAACCCATTCCAGTGCTTCACCACCCTCCTAGTGAAAAAGTTTTTCCTAATATCCAACCTAAACCTCCCCCACTGCAACTTGAGACCATTACTCCTTGTTCTGTCATCTGGTACCACTGAGGACAGTCTAGATCCATCCTCTTTGGAACCCCCTTTCAGGTAGTTGAAAGCAGCTATCAAATCCCCCCTCATTCTTCTCTTCTGCAGACTAAACAATCCCAGTTCCCTCAGCCTCTCCTCATAACTCATGTGCTCCAGCCCCCTAATCATTCTTGTTGCCCTCCGCTGGACTCTTTCAAATTTTTCCACATCCTTCTTGTAGTGTGGGGCCCAAAACTGGACACAGTACTCCAGATGCCCCTACTTATACCGCCCAAAATGCTGTTAGCCTTTTTGGCAACAAGGGCACACTGTCGACTCATATCCAGCTTCTCATCCACTGTAACCCCTAGGTCCTTTTCTGCAGAACTGCTGCCTAGCCATTCAGTCCCTAGTCTGTAACAGTGAATGGGATTCCTCCGTCCTAAGTGCAGGACTCTGCACTTGTCCTTGTTGAACCTCATCAGGTTTCTTTTGGCCCAATCCTCTAATTTGTCTAGGTCCCTCTGTATCCTATCCCTACCCTCCAGCGTATCTACCACTCCTCCCAGTTCAGTGTCATCTGCAAACTTGCTGAGAGTGCAGTCCATGCCATCCTCCAGATCATTAATGAAGATATTGAACAAAACCGGCCCCAGGACCGACTCTTGGGGCACTCCGCTTGAAACCGGCTGCCAACTAGACATGGAGCCATTGATCACTACCCGTTGAGCCCGACGATCTAGCCAGCTTTCTATCCACCTTATAGTCCATTCATCCAGCCCATACTTCTTTAACTTGCCGGCAAGAATACTGTGGGAGACCGTATCAAAAGCTTTGCTAAAGTCAAGGAATAACACATCCACTGCTTTCCCCTCATCCACAGACCCAGTTATCTCCTCATAGAAGGCAATTAGGTTAGTCAGGCATGACTTGCCCTTGGTGAATCCATGCTGACTGTTCCTGATCACTTTCCTCTCCTCTAAGTGCTTCAGAATTGATTCCTTGAGGACCTGCTCCATGATTTTTCCAGGGACTGAGGTGAGGCTGACTGGCCTGTAGTTCCCCGGATCCTCCTTCTTCCCTTTTTTAAAGATGGGCACTACATTAGCCTTTTTCCAGTCATCCGGGACCTCCCCCGATCGCCATGAGTTTTCAAAGATAATGGCCAATGGCTCTGCAATCACATCCGCCAACTCCTTTAGCACCCTCGGATGCAGCGCATCCGGCCCCATGGACTTGTGCTCGTCCAGTTTTTCTAAATAGTCCCGAACCACTTCTTTCTCCACAGAGGGCTGGTCACCTCCTCCCCATACTGTGCTGCCCAGTGCAGTAGTCTGGGAGCTGACCTTGTTCGTGAAGACAGAGGCAAAAAAAGCATTGAGTACATTAGCTTTTTCCACATCCTCTGTCACTAGGTTGCCTCCCTCATTCAGTAAGGGGCCCACACTTTCCTTGACTTTCTTCTTGTTGCTAACATACCTGAAGAAACCCTTCTTGTTACTCGTAACATCTCTTGCTATCTGCAACTCCAAATGTGATTTGGCCTTCCTGATTTCACTCCTGCATGCCTGAGCAATATTTTTATACTCCTCCCTGGTCATTTGTCCAATCTTCCACTTCTTGTAAGCTTCTTTTTTGCATTTAAGATCAGCAAGGATTTCACTGTTAAGCCAAACTGGTCGCCTGCCATATTTACTATTCTTTCTACACATCAGGATGTTTTTTTCCTGCAACCTCAATAAGGATTCTCTGACATGTATGGCTGGCTGAGGTTCATTCCCACACATGGGAGGTCATTTTTTCCCCACATACAAAGGACATTACTTTTCCCTGCAAATGGAAAAGACCAAGCTTTCATGATGCCAGCGTAAAAAAGGACTTCTGCCCTAAATTGAGGCAGCTGCAGTTACCCTGTGGCTATATCAGTTTTAACACAAGTTTAGCTCACCCCCCCATCCAGCCGCATGCTCCGGATCGTACCATCTTTGATGAATGAACCTTTCCCTCAGTTGAGAGAATTCATGTCCCTCATATTCACATTAACACAGGAGCCTGAGGGCTGTGGCAGCCCTAGGAAAGTTGCTTTGTGGCCTATGTTGTGTCTGATACAAGCCCAAAAAGCTCCAGAAGAGACGAGAAGTGCCATCTCCCGAGGAATAAGGAGGAGAAAGCATAACAGGGAGTAAGGGCACTTACCAGCTTCAGGAGGCAGATGAAGCAAGCAGCAGCCATTTTAGGGCTGAAGCAGTTTCGCTCTGCTAAATTTAAAGGGCCAGCCACAGAAGAGCATGCAGGGGGAAAAGCTCCTATAGAGAGCAAACTTGCAATGGTGCTCGTGGCAGAGGGGAGCAGTCACAAAGGAGGTGCTGTTTTGGTGTGTTGCTTACTGGCATTGCCTCACAATCAGTGCTTCATTTGTGCCAGGGCTAAGCCCCAGCACCTCCGGGCCTGGCAGGTCAGAGCCCCGGCACCTCCGGGCTTGGCACATCAGATATTAAAGTAAAAAAAATTGCTTGAGTCCCGGCACCTCTTTAATTACAAACAAAGCACTGCTCATGAAGCTGCACTAAAGGCTCAGTCCGACAGCCATTCTCCACACACAAGCCCCACTAATATCAAGCATCCCATCTAGACAAACTGCTCGAATTCAGAGGGTTTTAGCCTGACGTGTTGCAGCACCAGCGTGACCCCAGGATGAGGATGCTCCATTTTATATCACTGTGTGATACTGTAAAGACTTCATGCCTGGAGGCTGGATACAGTGACTAGATAAGTCACACACACATCTGGGGAAGCACGACTAGGACACTGCTCTGTCACATCTAAAACATAGGCCTTTGCCATTTGAGTTAAAGGAGATCTCTTTCAGCTGGGGTTAGTAGAAGGTCCCTTTCCAGACAGTAGAGGATGGTATGCTGCCTGTCTCTCCTGTAGAAATCACAATTCATTATGGTCATAGAATCATAGAATCATAGAATCTCAGGGTTGGAAGGGACCTCAGGAGGTCATCTAGTCCAACCCCCTGCTCAAAGCAGGACCAAACCCAACTAAATCAGCCCAGCCAGGGCTTTGTCAAGCCTGACCTTAAAAACCTCTAAGGAAGGAGATTCCACTACCTCCCTAGGTAACCCATTCCAGTTCTTCACCACCCTACTAGTGAAAAAGTTTTTCCTAATGTCCAACCTAAACCTCCCCCTCTGCAACTTGAGACCATTACTCCTTGTTCTGTCATCTTCTATCACTGAGAACAGTCTAGATCCATCCTCTTTGGAACCCCCTTTCAGGTAGTTGAAAGCAGCTATCAAATCGCCCCTCATTCTTCTCTTCTGCAGACTAAACAATCCCAGTTCCCTCAGCCTCTCCTCGTAAGTCATGTGCTCCAGCCCCCTAATCATTTTTGTTGCCCTCCGCTGGACTCTCTCCAATTTATCCACATCCTTCTTGTAGTGTGGGGCCCAAAACTGGACACAGTACTCCAAATGAGGCCTCACCAGTGCTGAGTAGAGGGGAATGATCACATCCCTCGATCTGCTGGAAATGCCCCTACTTATACAACCCAAAATGCCATTAGCCTTCTTGGCAACAAGGGCACACTGTTGACTCATATTCAGCTTTTCGTCCACCGTAACCCCTAGGTCCTTTTCTGCAGAACTGCTGCCCAGCCATTCGGTCCCTAGTCTATAGCAGTGCATGGGATTCTTTCGTCCTAAATGCAGGACTCTGCACTTGTCCTTGTTGAACCTCATCATATTTCTTTTGGCCCAATCCTCTAATTTGTCTAGGTCCCTCTGTATCCTATCCCTACCCTCCAGCATATCAACCACTCCTCCCAGTTTAGTGTCAATTCCTCCCAGTTTAGTGTCATGGGATTTTGTCTGAAGCAAGGTCATATGGCTGTTTAACAGCTTTCGGCAACAAAACCCACTAATACACTAGGAGGCCAAGAGCATGAAACTACAGGATCTTACAATGACAGGCAGCTTGCATTCAGCAACCCACAGATGTAATGCACACAACATGAGCGTGTTTTGGCTTGTGGGTTTTGCAGCCCAAGCAAACCCAGCACTCTCCTTGAAAGGCCAGTTGCCAGAGCAATGCAGTTCTCATTTTGCCATCATGTGCACCATGTGTGAAAGGGACTGGTCCTTACAACAACAACAGGATGCTGAGATTGTGTTATCGGTTGTCGAATACAGCATAGGACTCCAGCAGTGCTCTACCCCTCACCGAAAGATGCCTTCAACAAATGCACTGCTTTTGTTATTTCTTGTTCAGAGTCATGAAAACAGATGAGCAACCGGAAGCCAGATAGGCAGTTGGAACAGTTGGTAGGCATCACAGAGAGGGAGAAAGCAAGATGAATACCCATCTCCCCTGGTAGGGAGAGTCACAAGGAAATCCAGCACTGGATTCTCCTTGAAGCCCACAGAGAGCAGACTACAGCCACGTCCCATAAGCAGCACCTGCAAACGTATATTTTCCAGATGCCGCGCAGCGAGTTACTAGTTTTGCACCAGCTGAGACTTGAAAATGGAATCGCATCCTCAATCTTGGTAAATCTCCCAGTGGTGTGTGTAGGGGGGACTCGGTGCCAGCATCCTGACTGGTACGGCCGTCTGCAGCCAGTGACCTCTGCTCAGCTTCAGAAATCACAAGCCAGATACCATTAGTAAGGAAACTGATCAGCAGTCGGCCAGATGTTTAAAGAGACAGCCTAGCACGGCAACTCTCCCCCGGCTGGGGACGGTATCAAGGCTCCAGAGGAAACACAGCTGAATATACTGCATTAGAAAACCAGATCCAGTTGCCTTTTAATCCTATCTACCTATGGTACATTATAAGGCCCCTATTATCATTGCATCTGAGTACCTCACACCCTTTAATGCAAAAAGAATAGGCATACTTGTGGCACCTTAGAGACTAACAAATTTATTGTAGCATAAGCTTTCGTGGGCTACAGCCCACTTCATCGGATGCATGAAGTGAGCTGTAGCCCACAAAAGCTTATGCTACAATAAATTTGTTAGTTTCTAAGGTGCCACAAGTACTCCTATTCTTTTTGCGGATACAGACTAACACGGCTATTACTCTGAAACCCTTTAATGCAGTTATCCTCACAACACTCCTGTGAGCAAAGGAAGTGCTATAATTCCCATTTTACAGATGGGGAATTGAGGCACAGAGAGACTAGGGGCAGGTCTACACTTATAATGCCCCACCGGTCCAGTTGCGCCGCTGTAGCGCTTCAGTGAAGACACTACTTTGCTGATGGGAGAGCTTCTCCCTTCGGTGTAGTTAATCCACCTCCACGGGCAGCGGCAGCTTTGTCAATGGGAGAAGCCCTCCCATCAACACGGAGCTGTCTACACCAGGGATTAGATCATTATAGCTATGTTGCTCAGGGGGGTGGATTTTACACACCCCTGAGCGATGTTATTATTCCAATGTAAATTGATAGTGTAGACCTGGCCTAAGAGACTAGTGGGGGTTTCAAAAGTGCCTAGGTACCTATCTGCTGCTGTAGGCAGTTAATAGCATTAAAAATCTGGCCTTAAGGGACCTCCTTCCCTCAAGATCAGTTGACATTTTCCAGGCAAGCATCAGGAGGGGAAAGGATAGAAACTTTTTCTAGTTGCCCAAAGTTAGGGGCCCAAACAGCTTTTGAAACAAACAGAGCACTCTGTAGCTTCCCTCCTCCTGGCTGCTTCTCTTAGCCCTCCCTTTCGTATGTTAACATTCACCTTAACTACAGTAGGGACATGCGTGAACCTCAAAAACTTCCAGTTTTTATGTACAGTTTCTCCCCCAAAGGGTTCTGATTCTATGTTTTATGTGTAACAGTGACTTTGGGCGAGGAGAGGGGCTAGCGCCTTTCTCCATAGCTTCCAGAGGCGGTTGCTTTCAGAAACAAAATCCTAGCCCAGATGGACCACTGGGGCATTGTGACACAGCTGTAGAGCTGGGCAAACAACAGATTTTTGGGGTGCAATTGCTGAACCAAAAATATTTGTTTTGGGATAAACAAAACATTGTCTTTGACTCTCAGTGAAATGGTTCATTTTGGTTTTGAGCTGTTTTAGTTTTTGTGAACTTTTAAAAATGAAATTGAACCAAATTTTAAAACAAAAAGTCATTTTGAGTCAAAATATCAAAACATTTTGTTTCAAAAATGTCAAAACAATACATTTTTGTCTGATTTTCACCCCCAAAAAATAATTTGATGAATTTGACATAAGTTCATGATATGTTTTGGTTGACCCAAATTTTTCAGTAGAAAAATGTTTTGGCTGAAAAGTTTGGCCCAGCTCTACTTATCAATGCTTCTATTCCAAATATTTCCAGCTGAAGGTACTATGGCTTTGAGGAAGCAATTAATACTGGGTTTAAATAACTCAGGGAGCTAAATTACCTTCCCCTTGCTGTACTGTGGAAACTGTACAGTTATTCCAGAAGCAGACAATTCTCCCTAAAAAAACCCTGATGATTTCTGTGCCCATGAAAATAAAGGACTAATAGTGTGAGTCAGAGGTATGCACACTCCGGGATGTCACTCTGAGAACTTCCCACTCACAGCTGCTGAAGTACAAACTCCTGTCCCTATTCCAGTTCTGGACCCACCTTTGTTCTCTCAATTCTGCCAGTGCACCGCCTGGGTGACTTACTAAACCTTCTGTTCCAACTGAGAGCCCACAGACCTCTGCTAACAACCTAGTGAATGATTAGATAGCTCCCACAGGTTTGGAGGGATGGTTTGGAAAACCTCCTTATAATGCCCTGGAAAGATTTCTTCCAAATTCTGGACCAGGACTCTGGAATAACAGAGACAGCTCCCAAAGAAATCGACCCGTAATTTTATGCAAGACCCAGCCTATTCTGGACCAACATGTTTAATCAGTTCTACCAAGTAAAGAGCCATCAGCCAGTCATCTTGATTCTAGGTTCCTAGTAATCTAGGACACAACCTCCCCTCCACCCATCTAGGGTGACCAGATGTCCCGATTTTATAGGGACAGTCCCGATTTTTGGGTCTTTTTCTTATATAGGCTCCTATTACCCCCCACCCCCTGTCCCGATTTTTCACACTTGCTGTCTGGTCACCCTACACCCATCACCTTCCTCAGACCCAGAGTTTCAGTCCTAATCTCATCTTCCTTGATATAGCTATATTTTAGCAGCAAAGCCACCTTAAACTTTGGGGTTTCCCTCAAGCAACAGCCTGAGACAGACAAGAGGCTAGAAGGAGAATTTGATGTGGAAAAGGTACACATCATACATTGAAACCTGTATCTCAAGGTTCCCTTTACCTGTGCTCTGCTGTGCTCATGGCCAATGAAATCTCAGCCACCTTGGTTCTTTGCTCTATATTAACTTACACTGCATTTTAAAAGAAGTCACCCCATATTTCTGGCCTCACTGTGCTGAAGCTGCCATGCTGAAGTACTCAGAATCAGTTTTCTTCCTGAACGTGAAAGCTGAGGCCCAGAACTAAAGCGCTTATGTCCTTATGAGCCAGCTAGCTCTGCAGTATATGTCCTTCTGTTACAACAGCCAAAGGACCTCAGTGCAATCAGGCTTTTATGAAATGTTGAAGTCACCTGCTTGGTGACATCTGCATCAGCGTTAATGAGCCCAAAATCATCCCTTATCTAACTCCACTGAGAGCCATGAAGTCACACCAAAGCTGAATGAGGCCCCATCTTCCTGCTTCCAGCATCATCATTTTCCTCTACCTCATCATAATGGGTAAGTTTCCCCTCTTCAGCTAGAGGGAACTGGAGCAGGAATTCCGTCACCATGCAGTGCAAGCGGCACTGAGTTTTAGTCTCTATACGTTCCTCTCAAAGGCATCACTTAGCTTAGGCCATGTCCTATGTTTATCCACAGAACCAGTGCTCCAAGGAAGAAATATGATGAAGTTCTCCAGGCAAAGGCTGGTGCTGGCTTCTCACCTGATGACTGCTAGAGGTGATAGCAACAAGCAACTGGTAGGAACAGACAGTGATAGTGGTGGTGAGATTCAACAGAGAGGTGGGGAAAGGTGAATTCGTAGTGTTAAAGATGAAAGGTGGGCTACAACTGCCAGAGGAACCGTAAGCATGTGATGGGGCCTAAGTGGTTAATAGCATTGCCAAAAGCAATCACAGCTTGTGTGAGTCTAGTGTGGGTGAAAGGTGCCAGCTGGACTGGCCTGGAGTGTGAAGTCCTCCGTTTATCCACACAACAGTACAACATGCTCCATCACTGCCTCTCTGCTCTCATAGAAGGAATCGACCCAACGGTGTATTATCATTCATACTCAATGTTTGTTTCCAGTTTTTACTGAAAAATGCCCGGGTTTTACAAAAGCTATTCTTTGGGGGTTTTTACTGATTTTCACCTGAATTTTGGACCACTCAAGTACGTGCAAATACTGATTAGGTTAAGAAAATCCAATCCATTACATTAGGCTGATGTGTTTATGTTACTAATAAATTAGTCTAAGTGTAAATGGCAAGGCGGTCTGTTAAAGTACAACAATGCAGTGGAAGATACATACACGTACTCATATGGGCATACATATGTGTATGAACTGTTAATGTACAATTCATGAAATAAACCACAGCATTAAACTGCCTTTACTTTCCCTACTCTGACTTTTCTCTATGTGTTGCTTTTTTTCTGTCCTCCCATCCCCCAGTATTAACCCCAATATTTACCCAGAAAATTGTGAAGTTAATTTTTTAGCACTGATTTTCACTCATTTTTTTAATTTTTGTAATAAACACTGATACATTCCCAGGAAATTTTAAACATAATGAAAACTGAAAACAAAGGGCCTTATAGATACTGCAATAGAGGTCCCAGCCAGGGTTGTGATGCCATCACACTAGGTATCGTACACACGTGGCAAGATGCGATCCCTGCCCCAAAGACCTTGCAGTCTAAACACAGTGGAGGGATTATTCTTCCAATTTACAGATGGGGTACTGAGGCACAGAGAGATTAAGTGACTTGGCCAGAGTCACACAACAAGTCTGTGGCAGAGTTGGGCATTACATCTAGTTCTTCTTAGTCTCAGCCCAGTCCCTTAAGCCACAGGCAACCCTTGCTCCGTGGCACATTCACAAGCCTCAACCTTTGAATTGAGCATGCCAACAAGGGAGCTAATTGTGCCAGTGGTGTATTTTCTGACATGTAGTCTGGACTGAGAGCTCCAAACAGCCAGCAGTCAGTAACAGCTTTTGGTAACTTAAGACTTTACCCACTGAACTCAGGGTGAAGGGCTTTTCTACCTCATTACCAAGCCCTTTAGCTATCCAGTCTCCCAACCGCTATCTCCCTGCAAAGTCTCACAGAAACTCCAGTTCCAGCACTGACAGATATACTATACGGCACCCTCATGGACTCAGCAGGAAGGGTCATGCAGAGGGTTCCCTTTGAACACCAAGATCTTCTTTAATATCAATCTCCTTACAAATTTCTGTAAGAGGGTCACTGATAGATGCCCAAGGAAACAAGTAAGTTCATTTTCCTTTAGAGCAGGAACTTCTCTTAACTAGCCAAAGCTGAAAGCCCTTCTCTCCCACCCTGATAGCTCATGCAGTCCTCATTATTATGCCAGCCAGGATCACCTCCTGCCTCGCCTGAGTAAAGAGGTTTAACCCCTTCCCCGCCCCACTATGGGTAGTTTCCTTGCTGGGCTGATGGTGACAGATTGGCCAATCACGAATCCTCTTTTCACGCTAGCACTGTCTATTAAGTGAAGGTATAAATCCATCAACATGTCATAGATATCCCGGCAGCTTCTGCCATCATTTCTTCATCTGCCCCTCCAGCAGGATCTAGAGCAATCCAGCTGCCATGTGTACTGGGAGCTTACAGCCGATCCTGCTCTTTGCCCTGCTTCCATCCCCTTTTTTAAATGATTAGACTCAGCATCACTGGGACTGGGACTGGTTCCCTCCCCTGGTACTGGATACCATCCCCATAGCCCCACACCTATGCATGTGTTCTTGCTTTTCTTCCCCTTCCCTCCCCCCCTGTGCATTTCATTTCCTTCCTCCAGAACTGTTTGCTGTGACTGTGGCTGCCACGATCCTCCGTGCATACGCTCCCACTCCCCTAGAGGCAGCATAATATCGCTTTGATTGGGTATTTCTCCTTCCAGCACTAATCTCCTACCAGATGCTGCTGTCATGCTAGATGCTGTGTGGGGATCTCTTGTCTCTGTCTCTTTAAGCAGGCAGTTGGGCGTGGAATGGATGCTCAGTCACTCAGCATGGCTGGATTTGTCCGAGTCCCAGTCAGCTCCCTGTTCCTGTCACCAAGATCTTGCCTTCTGAATCCAGCTTTCCATTGCTTTAACTTTCTGCGGCAGGTTTATCTGAGTCTCTGTCAGATCAATGGGTTTGGTCAAAGAGATCTATGGGACTTTGTACCTTGTGGAGAGCTGGAGAGTCAGTGTCTGGAAGATGATTTGGAAGTACTGAACCCTGGTCCCTGCTTGCCCAAGGGGTGGGGGCAGGGATGACAATAATAGCGGAAGAGAGACCCAAAGACCACAAAGACTTAACTGCAAAAAGCAGTAACAGAAGGAGAAAGAGAGTGTGTGCATTCCATGAGAGGACGAGGGGGTGGAGGGTGTATTTTTGTAGGTTTGGGCTGCCTGCCTACTGGCCCCTTTAATAGTTGTTAGCTCTGTTTATAGGCTACAGCCACACCACCTTGGGCTGTGATGTTACCAGACAGCACTAAGGAAGCAGGCTTTGGCCTGGTCAGTACTGGGATGGGAGACCTCTAGGTGAGTGGGGAGAAAGAGCTGCAGGTATGGGAATTCTGTAGGTGGCGCTCTTCCCTCACGGTTGAGCCAATGCCCCAGCATTGTGTTAGGGGGCCTGGTTCTGGCAGAGGGGATATCTTTCTGAAGGGACATAAATCCAAGTCTCTTACTACTTGCAGCCAGTAAATATTGCAGGGTTCTTTTGATAGGGGTGTTTGTTGTGGTGTCTTCCAGATCAACCCCCAGTTAAGGTAATTGCTTCCTATCCCTGTTGATTTCTACTGGAGAAGCAAAGCTTCACCTTGTGTCCTGAGGAGAGCTGGTTGTGCCAGGTTTCTGGCATGCCAAGGCTAGCGTTCTCCCCCTATTTCTCACTCCGGGGCAAGTGCGCAACAGCACGAGAGAAGTCCCTCGGGCAGGTTCAGCAGTTCAATCCCTCAGTGCCTGGAAGCGTAATCCAGGAGAGGCCCACAAAAGGCTAAACACATCAGTGAGTTGAGTGCAGGGTGGAAGGTGCTGGAGTGACAGCTCTTCTGTTTGCCCCCAGGATGGGTACAGCATGGGCACTGACAGAGCAATGCCATTCTGCCATTCAGTCCTCAGCCCCTCTGTTCAGGCTCCTAGAAAGGGGGCTAATAGGTGCTAACAAGTGCAATAACAGCCTCTCTACGAAGAGCTGGACTGAGCCATTGAGCCAGTTAATGGTCATGTCACAGACTCTGTTTTGATTTCTTTTTGCAAGGGAAATCCACCCGCCCTTTGCTTCAGCAGCAAAGGCTCAGGAACATCTGAGTAGGAGAGCGAGCCATGTACCATGGGGTTCCGGGGGTAGAATACCCGCAGCGGGGATGCAGAGGGCAGAGCCTCCCAGCAGGGAGCAGACAGGCATGGCTGCCAGAATCCATCCAACCTGCCCTTTTTTTTTTTTTTCCCTTCAGCTCCCCCTGCCATCCCCACCCTTCACTGGGCCTTTAGTTGAATAAACTAAGGAGGGGCTGTTGGAAACAGTATGGAAATGGATGTTTTGATGTCTCCTCCCCCAGAAAGCTTAGACACACTACACATTTCTGCAGTTTTGTGCATTTAGGAGGCTCTAAAACATGTTGAGAGGAAGGGTGGTCTTGTGGTTTAAGTGACACAGGTGACAATGAGGGGGGTGCAATTCCCAGGTCTTCCACACACTTTCTGTGTGATAGTGAGTAAGTCATTTAGAATACACTTACACCACCAGTGGAAGTGTGATTGTGTTAGCAAGACTAACTACGCGGGCACTGTAGTCACACCGTCTCTTTCTCTGTGTCTCATTTACCCAGCTGTAAAAGGGGATGAAGATGCTGGTTGATTAGGACCGTAACATTTTTGAAGCAGGGACATTCTCCCTCTCTGTATGTACAGTGCCCCACACACCAGGGTGAGGCCTCCAGGAGCCACTGTTACTACTACTACTAGAAACACAAACAGTTGATGCAAGGCAGGAGCCTGCATTGAATGCAGAAGAGACAGCTTTGATAAGAGCAGCTAGTAAACTTACAAGCCCCCCACACCTGAACGACTGTAGCCCCCTTGAGTGAAACTGCCCCAGAACCCTGAGCGCTCCAACAAAGGAGAAATCAGGGAAATGGGGGGGGGGGGGGGGGGGGGGAGTGGAAATCAGCCAGTACAGATTTTTTCCAGCACCTCAGTAGTAATGGGAAACAGTGAAAGTTATCAGAGGTGGTCCACATGTTGGCAAAGTCTTTGTAACTTTCCAACCAGCTGCTTCCTGCAAAGCACTAAAGGACAGTCACTTACTTTCTTTGCTTTTATCTCTTTTTGCTGTTTCTCTCAGGGTCATTTTTACCTCTGAAGAGTTTTCATGTCTGCTATTTACCCCCAATATCTCCTTCCATCTCCCTCACCCCCTCCTTACTGTGACCACCCCATACCTCTATTCATTTCTCCCTCTCCTAGTCTCTTTCCTTCCCCAACCTCTCATCTCTCCCTCCCTCCCTCCTTGCTTCCCCCTGGTTCCTCCTAATCTCTCAGTTTACAACCCATGGAGCACTTAGTACTTAGGTGTTGTAATGATATATGTTTTGTTGCAGTATGCTATTCAGCCACTAGCTGTCTATAGGCTGTATAGAGTTCCAGGTAGCCTGTAATCCCTGGTAACCAAAAGACACTAAGCTGGAACTAAAGCTATGTGCAAGGTTGTTTGCTTGTGGCTGTAGCTTGCTTTAATAAATGCCTTCTCTTTAAACCAGATTGTGATTCCATATATCCCGAGAAAATGATGCGAACTCAACAAATACCTAAAATAGACAAACAGATGGACTGATAGATAAGAGAGCAAGTAATCCTTCTGTACAGTTTGTAAAGCACTTTGGGCTATTTCTAGATGGATAAAGTAAAATATGTAAATACAAGTTAAATTATTATATTATTCCCTAACACTTTAAGCCAGAACTAATGTGCCCAACTGTTTGGTTTGTATCTATCTGGATGTTATTCCTATCTTTGAATGTGTCTGTATATCAGCCATACAATAGGTCCCGGATCCTGACTGGGATACTGTGCCCAATCATAATATAAATATTAAAGTATTAGGTGCAGTTGTCAGAAAGCCTGCAGTACCATCACAGTGGATGAGCTATTTTGTACTGTACAACACTGCTTAAATTGCCCCTTCGTCATGGCTGCGACAAACCCTCATTTTCACATTCTCTTTCTGCATTTTATCTGGTTATAGTCAGACATCAGAGAAGGGTGACAAGGCTGAGCCAGACAAGCGCAGCTAGGAAACAACAATAAATGATCCGTAGCCAGGGTCTGTCTTTTCTGGCACATTTTAATATAATTGCAGCCAAGTAATGGTCACCCCATCGTGAAACCTTCAAATATGTTTCCACTACTGGTTTTCACCTGGCTAACAAAGTGAATTACAGATGAACGGAAGATGGCATTAGTAAGAGTGTCCTTTTTGAGTTCCCATTCTGCTGCCATGGGTTCAAATCTGTCTTTGGTCACAAGTGAAAACAACTCTGATTTGCTCAATCTACTGTAGTCCAGACTGAGTGTTGGTTCACATCACAGAACCATTACCCAATTGTCAGTCTCCTCTTAAGAGAAATCCAAGGCTAGAAGAGCAAGGGTTGCTCTAGGTCAAAACTAAGGTGCATTGGCAGAGCTTTATGGGGTTCATGTTGGGCCAGGGTGCTGGAGCCCAAGACTGGAGTGTGCTGGCAGAAGCACAAAGACTGGGATAGGAGGGGGTGTCCCAAGCCAGAACCAAGGCAGAGCTGGCTGAAGACCCCTGCTATTCCAGGCCTGAGATATAGCTGATCGGGCTTGAGGGGCATTAACACAATGGTGTGGAAGTCCAGGTTTGGCAAAGCAGAATGCGCTGCAGGTGAGACTGAATTGCATTGGCACAAGAGAGTGAGGGAAGCTTGCACAATGCCTACTTGACCTTAGCAACTGCTGCTCATTCCTCCCGTTTGTGAACACTAATTCCACATGAAATATGAAAAGCAGAGGGAAAGAGAGAGAGCGCTGCGTCCCCTGAACAATCCTCCCTCAGAAAAAAGGCAAGAGGTCAGCTGTGACTTCTTCAGCATTTTGCAAGCCCAAAAGTATGCAACAACAAATTACCATCTCAAAAGCCGAGCAGGACATGCTGATCTATTGGCTAAAGCCAGCCTAATCCTGCTGATTACAGTACCCAGCCATGTTTTGCAAGAGTTGGCTAATTAATAGATGTAAGGATTTCCACGACAGCAAGAGACAACCAGAGAATGCTGTAAAAGCCTCAGCAGTGGCTGCATGGCTTAGAGGATTGGAATACCAAATCTTTCAGCTATAGGGGTCCCAGTAATTAATTCAGCTCAGATCAGCATTATGATAAAGTTGCTGATAGATGCTCATTATGTGAAACTGGCTGATGGTCTCGGTCCTGGTCCTACTGGAAAGGTGCCCCAAGAAAAGGTGGACCATCCTGAGGCCCCCTCCCGGGGCAGCTCTATGTATTTTGCTGCCCCAAGCACGGCAGTCAGGCAGCCTTCGGCGGGAGGTCCGCCGGTCCTGCACCTTCGGCGTACCCGCCGCCGAAATGCTGCCAAAGCCGCGGGACCGGCGGACCTCCCGCAGGCATGCCACCGAAGGCAGCCTGACTTCCGCCCTCACGCCGACCAGCAGGCCGCCCCCCACAGCTTGCCGCCCCAGGCACGCGCTTGCTGCCCTGGTGCCTGGAGCCGCCCCTGCACCTCCAACACCAGGTGCAGCCCGACATGTGTGCCTGCCTCAGTTTTGTCTCAGTCTAGCCATAAAAAGAGCACAGTCTCTCACTGTTTAATACAAAAGCCCACCTCTGGCCATGGTTTATTTGTTTATCGATACAATAGTCCATAGGGTCCCCACAGTATTACCATTCCCCGCACTTCCTACTGTAAAACATATACAAGTCCTGCTATTTTCTATCTCCCTCTCCAGGGACATCACTTCTGGGTCACCCCATGAGTTCACAGCACTGAGTTCCCCGCTCCTTTCTACCCATGTTCCAGGGCCCCATTCTCCAGGCCAACCACCTGAGAGCAACCAGTCTCATGCCTCTTCTGCCCAAACACAATCCAATGATTCAGTTCTTTTCAGTCTCCTGCCACTGGCTCTCCAGCGAAGGGAGGTTGGCAGGCTAGCCCTTCCACTGGTCTTCTAGCCAATTCCTCCCTATCCCCCGATCGGACCAGCAGAGTTTCCCTCTCTCTGCAGTTTCCCTGTCTCTCCCAGGCAGCTCTCCCTGCCTCTTTTCTCGATTCTTCAGGCTGTGCTCTCAGGCAGGTCTCCAGCCCACCCAGACTCTTCCCCACTATGGCCCATGTACCCTCTTTTAAGCCCAGTTGGAGTCAGCTGACCAGTCACAGGTGCATTGGCCTCTTCTATGTTAAAGGGCCAGTGTCATCACAGGATATCCCCACATCACAGAACAGACAGTAAGCACAAATTTCCACACTTGCTGGCAATGAGGCCAGTAACGTCAATGGACAGTGAATGTACTCTCCTCTCTCCTTTAAAAGTGGCCTGTCCAGGTCAGGACTGAGGCACAGTGGTATGTGTGTAGGTGAAAGAGGCGCTTATGCTGCTTTGGCTTGTGCTGTACCTGTTCAGTGAATACAGAGAGGGCTTAAATCTCTACAGCTGTCAGACTGGCATCTTTCCCAGCCACAACAATTCTGTAAAAATTCTTTAAATAGCTAGTGACACTGTTTTGCAAAAGGTCACCAGGAAGGAGGCTATACTAGGTGGTAGTCTAGATAATAGCTCATCCAACAACAGGAAGCCATGTGGATTTGCTAGGCATGCTAGCACATAACTAACTCTAACTTGGAACCAAATTGTGCAACTGTGACTGCTCCCTGAGCAGCTGTGTGGGTCTGCACTTTGCTTTGGAAGTAGTGATAAAATAGGCAAAGGTCACCCGATAGTTTCATCCAGATTTGCCTTAAGGAGAACTGAGATGGTAACACCTAAGGGGATCGGCAAGTCAGGAAACTTCAAGATATAGCAAGGAGGTCTGATCCGTTCCAACTTGGCACAAAGCAACCAGTTCTAATTAGCCATGTGTGAGCCTCAGACAGTTTAGAAGTTTGGCTTGGATAAAGAGGTTTGGCTGCTTCTCTCAATCTGTTTGATCTGCAAGCTGGGCGAGAAATCTTGCAATATCAGACTCTCTCATGAGATCGCCATGTTTCCTGGTTTGGGCCAAGCGAGAAATAAAGTGTTTTCAGGGGTTACGTACAAGCATTTTAAAAAGCATCACTTTATGAGCCAGCAGTCTGATCAAAGTCAGCCCTCCCCACCCCAAACCTCCAAAAATCCCAACCATCATGGCAAGCCTTGGTCTGCCCAAACTCTCCTCTCAGGCAAAAGCCTGCACAGAGGCATGAGCCTTTGACTGCACCCTGAATATCAGTAACCTCAGAGTTTCATGGACCAATGATGGGAGGAAATACTGGAGTCGTGGATGCTCCACCCCAGAACGCCTTGCCAGCAGACCCACTAGGACAAGTGCCCTGGCTAATCTCAACTATCAGGGAAGCAAACTGGGTGAAAGATGGTCCTTTACGGCTTTACACACTAAATCCAATGCCTTGAATTGCCCTCAAAAGCTAATGCCATCTACAGAGCACTGCACTACCAGAATCTCCTGAGAGGCCTTCAAAGATAGCCCCATCTGAAGCATACATGATGACAATCCCAACTTCAGGTCATAAAGGCCTGGGTAATTGTGGTGAGAGCTGCATTGCAGAGGAAAGGGGCAATCTCCTTGCCAGGTACAGGTGGAAGAGGACATTCCTGCCCACCTGGTGCAGTCAAGGATCAAAAAGAACTAATACATTAATATCCTTGCTAATAAAGCCCCTTATCGGCTATATAGGGGGAACAATACCACACCCACCAATGCATCCCACATGGATTAGCATGCCCTAGGCTCTGTCTTGTCTGAAACAAGCTACAGTCGGCTTGGAAGAAGCTCCTATTATAGCCACACGTTGGGAAAGCAACAGACAGCACTGTCCAGGATCGAGTCAGTGGGATTTAGGCACCTGCACCTTTTAGGTACTTTTGTAAATTTTACCCCTATCAATTAAGTAGCAGCTCCACAGTTCATGCTGTGTAACCATCTCCTTCAACAGCCCTGTGTACAGGTTAAACAACAGAGGTGAGCCAGCCCTGGGCAACCTGCAAGAGAGAACTGTGGTGGCAGATGAGCCATTGCCAAATCCTGCCCGGCGGGAAGGAAGAGGAGAGCCACTGCAATGTGATTCCTTTCATCCCCACAGGTTCTGCAGGTAAGTCAACACCACCTTGTGGTCAATAGTATCAAAGCTTGCAGAGACCTCTCAGAGCGCTCTTTCGAGATTTTTAGTTTCCCTATGAAATAAAACCCCTTGAGGACATGCAAAGAGTTACCATCATTCCTTTTTATAGTCTGGGCGTGTGCTTTTTGCAACACCAGAATCAATTCATTTTCATGCCCAGCTAGAACAGCACCCTTGTGGGGAAATCTCACACTAGTGCTTCTGTCTTTGGTAACCACTTGGAACTTGGCAAGTTGTCTTCTACTGACACTGCACACACAGGAGGTCAGCCATGGACACCACCACTGGGTGAGTTGGAATGAAATTTACACTGAACTGACCAGGACAAACTAAATGCGCGTTCCCCTTCCCTTTGGAGGTTATCATCATACATTTTGGGTAGTTTGGAAGCTGAGTAGCTCTCTCTGGTAAAATGTCTGGTCCCAGTGATAAAGGCAAATCCAGCACAGAAGGATTCCTTTAAGTTTAAATATAATCAGCCAGGGCCAGGTGCTTTTAGAGGCTTAGCCACCCTTTTACTCTCCCCTAAAGTCCATGAGATCATCTGTAAGTCATCAGAAAAATTTTGTGAAAGCAGCAATGCCGGAGGCGGCTCAGTTTGAGTGTCAGACTAAGTGCGTGCCACTGCAGTCAGAGACTCAGGTGGCAAGTCTGATAAAATGACAGGGTAGAATGACAACTTAAGAGGAATATGTGGGCGGCCAGGAATTAAACTCATCCCAGACACACAGACTCAGAGCTATGAGATGAGGTTGGTGAAACAGCACGGAATTATCTAATTGTATTAGGAAGGAGAACAAGTTATCTAATTCCTGTGTTGTGCTGCCAAAGATCCAAATCAGAGCCCACAACATCTGAATTCTGGATATGTCAGAGGCAGAACAAAGTGGGAGACAAACTCTCTCTTTCTATTAGTGTATCCAGTGTCACGGGAGATTTTTGTGACTATCCCCACAAATAAATGCTGTGGAAGAAGAAAAAGAAGAGAAGTTTGATGCTACCTGCTCCCCACAAACTCCTGTACAGTCAGAAATACAGCAACACTCAGTGCTCAATTATCCCCAGTATCCAACAAGCACAAGGGACTGTCTTCCTCACAAGCATCAGTAGGTCCACTGAAGCATGGAGAGTTTACCACGGTGCTGCCAAACTTCTCTGTCCAGGATCTGCTATAGAAGTAGTCAAAGAAGCACTGATGGCAGTCAAGGTCTCCACCTGTGATTCTGGCCCCTGCACTTCCTGTGTTGAGAAAAAAAGAACACCTGTGGACCAGCGGTCCCGTCTGTGACGGGTTGTATCACAGAAACCCCCTTGGGAGCTGCCAGCTGATGTGCAATGGCTACCTCTGTTCCTGTTCTCCCTGCCAGCTACCGGTGGTTCCAGCACTCTGTCTTGCTGAAGCCAGACACAGACCCAGAGTCTGAACCACTTGTCCCAAAGCTGCAGGTTTACCTGAGAACAGCTCACAGAAGTCTGCTTGCCCTTAGCACTCAGATGCCCAATTCCCAATGGGGTCTAAACCCAAATAAATCCGTTTTACCCTGTATAAGCTTTATACAGGGTAAACTCATAAATTGTTCGCCCTCTATAACACTGATAGAGAGATATGCACAGCTGTTTGCTCCCCCAGGTATTAATACATACTCTGAGTTAATTAATAAGTAGAAAGTGATTTTATTAAATACAGATAGTAGGATTTAAGTGATTCCAAGTAGTAACAGACAGAACAAAGTAAGTTACCCAGCAAAATAAAATAAAATACGCAAATCTATGTCTAATTGCACTAAATATAGATAAGATCCTCACCAGTTCCAAAATGTTCCCTTTTACAGGCTAATCTTCTTTTAGCCTGGGTCCAGCAATCACTCACACCCCCTGTAGTTACTGTCCTTTGTTTTAGTTTCCTTCAAGTATCCTGGGGGGGTGGAGAGGCTTCTTCTTTAGCCAGCTGAAGACAAAATGGAGGGGTCTCCCACGGGTTTAAATAGACTGTCTCTTGTGGGTGGAGACCCCCTCCTCACCCTCTGTAGAATCCAGTCACAGAAGGGAGATTCGGAATCACATGGGCAGGTCACATGCCCATGCATGACACAGGACTTGCAGGTAGCAGCCATTACCCACATGGTATCTTGCATGTCTCCAGGAAGACTTCTTATGTGGATTGGAGCATTCCAAGATGCATTGTTCCCCGACCGGGTACTTAACCTAGTGAATTCCTTCCTAAAGAGGCTGACCAAATGCCTCACAAACCTTAAGCAAGCAAGTATACAATCCATATTCTTAACCTCAAGTACAAAATGATATATGTGTACAAAAGGGATGAATAGATATAGTAGACCATAACCTTTACAGAGATATGTACCTGGCACAGGCAGCACAAAACATATTCCAGTTATGTCATATTCCCACAAAGCCTTATGGGAGGTACCGTCACACCGTCAATTTCTCCTTTGACAAGGGAACACTAACCCCAACCCTATAACATGCACCAGCCCAACCTGTGCTAAAGAAACCAGCACTCAATGCTAGAGACCTCACAAACATCCGCTCTGTTGCAAACCTCCCATTTGTGAATGAATCAATCAAGCAGCATCAGATGCCGTTGATCACAAGATACGCCTCTCCCACACCCAAGAGGCTTCAGGTTTGATCATTCAGGAAATGCCCTGAAATGGCTCAGGTCCTTCTCTCACACCACACCCACAAGGGCATTATGGGCAGCTGTTCCCTCCACTCCAAACCTCTCCCCTGTGGCCAAAAATAGCTACTTCCACCTGTGAAGGGCTAGAAGATTCTGCCACATCGTGTGAGACACTGACCTGGCCAGTGATCCATGCATTTGTGCCTTCCAGGCTTGATTGCTGCAGCTCATCGCCAAGAAGGACAACACCTGCCCTGAACCAGCTCCAACTTGGTACGAAATGGGGCAAACGTGTTCCATTTGTGCTACAGCTGTGTGGCCCCGTTCAAATGCCCCTTGCTGAAATCATCATCACTAATCAACCACTTGTTACCATGACCTCTGATCTAAGTTTCTCAGTGTGTTCTGGGTGACTGAGTTCAAATCACTTTGTGCCAATGCCCTGCACCAAGCACCTGGGGTTTTCCAACCTCACCTGGAACAGCTGTGACCGAAAATAAATTCTCTCCAATATCTAAGCCAAAGGTACCCCATTGTAACTTAAGCCAAGGACTCCTTGCCTTTGCTCTCCCATGTCCAATGTGAAGAATAATGCACACACATTTTAGTAACCAAACATCATTGCACGTTCAGCTCGCACATTGCTTTTTTCAGTGCACAATAGGCAAACTGACCAGAAAGGAGTAAAGCATTTCTGGAGAGCGGGGATACTCTGGTAATGGGAGATGAGCTACATACAGCAGCACAGAGGTATCACTGGTCTCCAGGGTGCCAGCATGGAAAGCAGCTGTCGGAGGAAACAGTCTTCGTTTGTTGGCAGTGGGGTGAAAGGGAGTGACACTATGTTAAGCATGGTGACAAACATGTAGAGACAAGTCCCGCAGGCCCAGCAACATTCACTGATCTGTCAGAAGTTAAAAGGAAACCCATTACCCCCCACCAATGGGAAGAAGGGCAAGTGGTCATCCCCAAGCTATACTTATTGCTCTCACCATCACCGTATCTGAACACTTCACAAAGAGTAATGGGGTCATTCACACAACACCTCTGTGATGTGGGCCAGTACAGTCAGCCCCAAATGCAAGTAAACGGTTTAATATGGCTAAATGTATACATCTAGGAACAATTAATATAGACAGGGCCAGCTCTAGGCACCAGCACTCCAAGCATGTGCTTGGGGCAGCACTTTCGAAGGGGCAGCACTCTGGCCCCCCCCTTTTTTTTTTTTGCTTGGGGCGGCAAAAAGCCGGGAGCCGGCCCTGGCCAGAGCCCTGCTGCTGGATAGCCAGAGCATCGTCCCCTGGGGCCGAGCCCGGGCTGCAGTGGCGAGAGGGGCTCCCGGAGTGTGTGAGGAGCTGGGGAGGGAGGGAAGCGGGGCCCGGGATGCAGGGAGGGAGGAGGGGTCCTGCTGCCACCACCGCTGCTGCCACCGCTGCTGCTCTGAGTCTCCCCAGGGCGGCGCGGCGTTTCCCCGCCCAAGTGGGCTGTGCAGGGTGCCACCGGGCTGGGCAGGGGGTGCGGATCCTGGCTCGTGCACTGATGGGATGAGTGGCTGGGCAGCCCGAGCTGCCAGGGAGCTGCCGCCTCCTGCCCCCCGGACCCAGCCCGCCACGCACCTCCCCCGCCTCAGCCCCTCGCTGCTTGCCCCGGGCCCCCACAGTGCCAGGGGTGGGGAGAGGCAGAGCCCGGCTCCTAGCGGGGCAGCGGGGGATACTGCCCCACCGGGGGACCTCCGTGGCTCGGACACCTGGGGGTCAGTGTCCATCTTCTCGGCTCTGTCTGCACGGGGCTGGGGAAGCAGCTGTCAGCGCCTGCCCCTCTCAGCCCTTGCACCCCCCATCCCGCTCGCAGCCTCTTCACTTGTACCTCCCCCATCGCTCCTTCGCCGCACCCCTTCCCCTTGTACTCTCCCTTCCCCCGCACCTCTCCCCTTGTACCCTCCCCCAGCCCCCTCCTCCCGCACCTGCCCCTTCCCCTGCACCTCTACTCCCGCAACCCTCCTGATACCCCCTCTCCTCCTCCACCCTTCTCTGCGAGTACATCACACATATATGGCAGGTTTTCTCATCCTTTAATCATTCTTATGGCTCTTCTCTGAACCCTCTCCAATTTATCAATGTCCTTCTTGAATTGTAGACACCAGAACTTCTCTGCCAGTGTAGAGCCCCCAAGCACCCGCACACCCGCTCCTCTGCCTGAACCCTCTTTACTAGATCCCCATCCCTTTCCGGGTACAAGGTTTGAAGGTTAGTCCCTACGCCTTCCATGTGCATTTGGAGCACTAAAGATGGGGTTGGGGGGGTTGGGGGGGGGGCGAGATTTATACTAAAGTGAAATAAAAATAGGAGAAACGGTTTGATCCCCACTGCAAGTGTAAACTGGGATTGCTGTGGTGAACGAGGAGGTTACGTTTGGGGTGGGGGGGAGCCCAGGGCTGGGGCGGGTGTGGGAGGGCACTGGTGGGGGGGGGAGAGCCCAGGGCTGGGGTGGGGGGCAGCCAAAAATTTTTTTGCTTGGGATGGCAAAAAAAACCGAGCCGGCCCTGAACATAGACTATACTTACCTGATGGGGGCCTCCACCCTGGGAAGTGGGGACTCTGGAAAAGGTTGAGGTTGTGGTGGATAATAAGAACATAAGAAAGGCCGTACCGGGTCAGACCAAAGGTCCATCTAGCCCAGTATCTGTCTACCGACAGTGGCCAATGCCAGGTGCCCCAGAGGGAGTGAACCTAACAGGCAATGATCAAGTGATCTCTCTCCTGCCATCCATCTCCATCCTCTGACGAACAGAGGCTAGGGACACCATTCTTACCCATCCTGGCTAATAGCCATTTATGGACTTAGCCACCATGAATTTATCCAGTCCCCTTTTAAACATTGTTATAGTCCTAGCCTTCACAACCTCCTCAGGTAAGGAGTTCCACAAGTTGACTGTGCGCTGCGTGAAGAAGAACTTCCTTTTATTTGTTTTAAACCTGCTGCCTATTAATTTCATTTGGTGACCCCTAGTTCTTGTATTATGGGAATAAGTAAATAACTTTTCCTTATCCACTTTCTCAACATCACTCATGATTTTATATACCTCTATCATGTCCCCCCTTAGTCTTCTCTTTTCCAAGCTGAAGAGTCCTAGCCTCTTTAATCTTTCCTCGTATGGGACCCTCTCTAAACCCCTAATCATTTTAGCTGCCCTTTTCTGAACCTTTTCTAGTGCTAGAATATCAGCTGAACATGAGCTCCCAGTGACATGCTGTGGCCTAAAGGGCTAATGCAGTCCTGGGATGCATAAACAGGGGAATTTTGAGTAGGAGCAGAAAGATTATTTGGCACTGATCTGACCCCTGCTGGAATTCTGTGTTCAGTTCTGGTGTCTACAATTCAAGAAGGACATTGATAAATTGGAGAGGGTTCAGAGAAGAGCCATAAGAATGATTAAAGGATGAGAAAACCTGCCATATATGGATAGACTCAAGGAGGTCAATCTATTTAGCTTAATAAAGAGAGGGTTAAGGGGTGACTTGATCACAGTGTATATGTATTTACGTGGAGAATCAATATTTAATAATGGGCTCTTCGGTCTAGCAGAGAAAGGTAAAGCATGTTCCAGTGGCTGGAAGCTGAAGCTAGACACATTCAGACTGGAAATAAGGCATACATGTTTAACCGTGAGAATAATTAACCATCAGAACAACCTACCACAGGTTGTGGAAGATTCTCCATCACTGACAATTTTTTAAAAAAGATTGATTTAAAAAACAAAAAAACAAAAACAAAATGGATCTGTCCTAGGTCTCTGGTCTGGGTTACACAGGAGGGCAGATTAGATGATCACAGTTGTCCCTTCTGGCCTTGGAATCGATTAATCTATTTTCGAGACAGAGAAATGAGGCACAGAGAGACTTCATGATTCACCCAGGGTAAGTTTGGGGTAGAGCTGAGACCAGAAGCTAGAAGTCTTGCATGCCAAACTAGTGTCTTAACCAAAAGACCGCCCTTCATCTCCAACGAGAGCAGTACTGCTCCTCCACAAATCGGTTGGGATGTGGCACTTTTGATGTGACAATGCCCCTTGCATCCATACATTCCTGTGGAGAGACTTCTATCATGTTTGCTCCAGCTACTCCCAATGCACAGGCAGATGGAGCCAGGGCACACACCACATAGGTCTTTGTAAGGCAATGTCAACACCTAGAATTGTATCCAGAAAATAGTGAATAGTCCTGGCCTTGGTGAAGTTGTGCTGTAGGCTCCATCCCATTAACACCAGCTGGCAGGCAGGCAACCACACCCTGCTCCTGATGCACCAGCAATATGTAAGGGATCTTCTAGGACAGTCCATCACAGAAGGCATTGCAGTAATACAATTGTGTGGGGTCACAATGGCATAGGTAATACCATCAGTGGAATTCTTTCAGGAAATGTAGCACCTGTCTGCAGCCAGAGCAATGAACTCCACCCCCCGCCCTTGGATCTGTACGAGGAACATCTCCTCAGGGACACAAAGTCCAGCTGATGTTTTGTTTAGATTTATCAGGACTTGGGGTAGTTTTCCCCACATGGAGAACAAGCGAGTGGGTGAAACAAGGCTTTGTGATAAGGACTGGGCTCACTGGCAGTAGTACCTAGATGTTAGGTTACGGGGTCTCCACTTGCCCTGCCTCCAGTGTCTCACTGCCAGTTACTACCCCTGTGATGGTCCACATTTTGGTGGGGGACAGCTTGGTCCTCTGGCCAGGTGACCAATTTAGGCCAGCCCCTCTTCAGGGTAACGGAGTCCCAAGGAATATACACTGGCTCCCGTGCCCTCATGATTGAAAGGAGCTTCAGTCCATCTACTGACCCCTGTGGGTGGCACATCCCAGCCATGATATTTTCAGAATCTCTACCCTCTCCTTACTCCTGAGGGGTAGAAGTAAGGGGTTTTGTCGTCTCCGTAACAAGGGCAGATGGCAGGGGAGCCCAGGCCCTCCCACTCCAGTGGGCTCCGGCCCAGGGCCCTGTAAGAGGCAACAGTGTCAAGCAACCTAGAGGCTGCCTCCCTGGACCACATCCCATCCACCTCCTCCCTGCATACGTCTTAAAGTCTGATACAAGGTAGTAAGGGGAAAAAAATAACTGAACCGCCAGCCCCTCGAGGCTCTGCAGGCAGTGTCTTCCTCCCAGTGAAAGGCTTCTACAGCGTTCTTCAGGAGCTGTGAGTGTAGGTCTCTCTTCCTCCCGTCTGTCCCCTTCTGAGCAGTCTGGCTCCCCCATTTCAAGTTCCCCTTCCAGCCAGAGCAGGCTCTGCAGGTGTGGAGGGAGGGAGTTGGCTGGGCCTACAGCTGCTTCTTAACCCCTTCCGTTCTAGGGTGGGGTTTATACAGCCCATGAGAGACTCTAACCACTAGTGCCATCAAAGCTGGGGAATGGCTCGTGTAAAATGGAGCCAACACAAAAAACAGATGGTGAATTGAGCTCTAGCCGGTGACTGCACCATTGCACTGTGATTGGTCAGGCATGTGATAGGGGAACGATGTTGTGTACCCCTTTAAAATGTTTTGTGCTTCAAATGCCACATGTTGCTACAAAAATGATTGAACTCCTCTCTGGGCTTACTCATCACTGAGTGCCTAGAAGAAGCTCTTCTGACTTCAATGGGACTTAAGCACATGCTTTAGTGCTTTCCTGAATAAAGATGCTTTCCTGAATTGGGATCCAAGGATCTGGCGCCAACTCAGTACCGCATTTCCATGATGAACACCACGTCTCCTCCAATACGCCCACTATTCGGCCATATGCTCTCTTCTTTGTCATACACTCTTCAGCGTAAAGACGTGGGAATGCAAAGGGACTCCAGACTTACCATCGCCAGACCCCAGCATTCCTCCTTTCTTCCATCTCTGAGTAGATTCAGCTCATGCTTGTGATGGTGCTGAGCAATGTTGCGCTCCCTGCTGTGCATCACATGCAGAATGGCAGAATTATTATTTATACTGCAATAGCACTTAGAGACTCCAGTCGGGCATCACAGCCCTACTGTGCTAGGTGCTGTACACATACACAGCAAAAAGATAGTCCTCTCTCCAAAAAGATGGCAGTCTAAGTGTATGATGAGGGAGAGAACAGGTGGATACAACAGGTAAGGATCAAGGCCTTTAAGGAGAGAAATGTTCAAGAGGCAGACAGAGGAGATAGACAGGCAGAGTAAGAGAGACGGTGAAAGACAGAGCATTTCTTCAGTCTGAAATGTACCCTTAAAACACAGTGGAAACAATAAATCCAGAGATGCGAGTTTGTGTGCACACACACCAGACTCAGCGGGGCCCAAATCCATATTCATTTAATATGGCTGCAAATCCCATTAGCTGGACACTGCGGTGGAAATAATAAAATCACTGCACACAGGACACAGCTGACCAGCTCCTCCTGTGTCCGATGCAAATTGGAAATGCTCCCCTGCACTTTCTAGCATCTGTTTTTGTTTTTTGTTAACTTGTGGTTCCCTCCTCGTTCTATGTCTGATTAGGTCAAAGCAGCGATAATACCTCTCTCCTCCACACACACTGTACACCTGCCCCCCCTTGTCTCTGCCCCTTCTGCCACAAGCACCAATTTGTGTTGTGTTCTTCCCAGCAAAGCTTGGCATGGACCGTGGCGCAGTAAAGCGACAGAAATCAGCATGATTGGTATTAGTGAATGGCCAGCTCATTCCATACATGCTCTGCTGCCTAAAGCTTAAGAAGCCACACTGGGCGTCTAAAGAGAGCAGTGGTTTTCTACTAATTGGCTGAGTCTCTGGAGCCTGGAGCTTATATCCAGCTGTTACCCCAAGCCTTCCCTCCACCTCCGTGTATGTGTGGGAGGGGAGGGGGACAGGTACTCCATGTTTCCTTCTTAAAGTAAACTAATTCCTTTGAAGTATAGACGAGGACGGGAGCATCTACCGCTGCCATCCCATAAGTCATTGTCATTTCTCCTGGTTACCCCTCCTGGGATGACCTTGGAAAATTTCTCTGCCTTCTTGGTGTTTACTCCTTTCAGATTCTTGTGTCNGGGGGGGGGGGGGGGGGGGGGGGGGGGGGGGGGGGGGGGGAGGAATTCTTCAGCACAGTACTTACTTTGGTCCATTGCCCCTCACAATACACTCCGTTTTCATATCCCTTTCTTTCTTGGGAGGGGGAGAATGCAGACCTGGGCTCTATTCCTGATGCTGCTTTATGCTACTGCAGTGACCACAGGAGAGTCACTCCCCCTCTGTATCTTGGTTTCTCTTCCAGCTGCCAGATGAAAAGAACGACACTTGCCCATCTCACAGCAGAGGTCATGAGGCTTAAAATCATTCATTCTGGCCGAGTGCTTTGAAACCCTTGGGTGAAAGGTTCTCGAACGTTGTGAAGTCTGGTTGCCTGGCCTCTTCCACATCTTCATCCTACATGCCTACCCACAGGGCTGGTGCCAGGACACCATCTATTGAGGCAGAAGCAGTGGAGATGAGATGAACGCTCACACTGTGCCCGCATCCCTGTTTAAGGGGTGCATGCCTCTTGGCTTGTGTTTACCTGCCTGAGTACAGTGTGGTAGACAACAGTGCCAGTTAGAGGCTTTCAAATATCTCAGGGTTGGTGCCATGGAATAGACACGTTCATTCCCCGGGCATTGGGGCCTGACCAAGGAAGGCAGCAAACATTTACAAGCACAGGTGTTACTAGCAGGTGTTTTTTGTTTTAGAGGAAGCTGCATTTCTGGCTGCTGCTGCCAGCCCATCTATATGCCACCTCTCCCCCTTCCACATCCTCCCCCTCCAGAGAGACTCACAGGCAGGCCTATTCACAAAGCAAACACAGGCAATGAACACATCAGGTAATTAAATGGCAGATCAATTCAACTTAACTTCTCCTGGGAAAGAAGCCCTTTGGAGAAGGAAGAATGAGGCAGTGGGAGTCAAAGGCAGAGAGTGAGAGAGGTATGGAGGAGAGAGGCACCAGAGCAGAGGAAGGGGCGTAGATAGAGGAGAGGGAAGGCAGCACCATAGGGGGAGGAAAAATATAGGCGGAAGAGGGGCAGTGAGGAAAGCAGCACAGAGAGAATGATAGAGATAATGTGGCAAAGAAAAAGGGATAGGCTACAGGGACAGATAACATGGCTACGGGAAGGTAGGCACAACGCAGAGAGAAATGGAAAAGAGCAGGGGTAGAAGCAGGACAAACTAATGGGCCCAAATTATAGGAATACAAATAATGGTGCTGTTAAACAGCAGATCAGCTGTCAGTCTCAGTGTTTAATAATCTAAGGTGTTAGTAGGAGTAGCCAAATTCAGCATTCCAGGCCCAAGCATTCCCAGATCATGAGTCAGAACTGTCCAAGTGAAGAGATAGTACAGAGAGGGATTTTTCTGCACCTTTATGGTGCACTCAGGTCATGTTTTCAAGCTTTCCTCCATGACCATGCAGCCTAGAAACTCATTTTTCTTGAAATGAAAGCTGCAATTCTCAGGAAATCACATAACTCCAAGAGCCGGGGGTTTAAGAAGAAACATCAAATGTCACGGTCACTTGTCCTAAAATCCACAGCATTGGCAACACAGTGAACAGCTTTTCAAGATGGGAGCTTTTTCTCAGCAACATCCCCACCGGCAAAGCAGGTTTCTACCACCAAGTTTCTCCCTGCACCTCATGTCTCCAGTGGAAGGCAGTCCAACCAACTCTCACTCTAGTTCCAAACCTGCTTTCTCCTGTGGCTCTGTGAGAATCTCCCCATATCCCACAGGGGCTCTTCACATATCCCATGGATAGCACAGGTGGAGCCAACAACAGCAGGACAGTGAAGCTGTGTCTTGCCCCTTGTTGGGCTAAGGTTTTCCCTTTTCATGTTACACTCTCAGAATTTCCTTTCCTGGACACCTTTTGTCCAAGGATGTCAAAGTGCCCCATGTACATTAATGAATACAGCCTCAGACTCTCCCTGTGATGAGGGCATGGCTCATTAGACATATTTTATAGAGGAGAGGGAAGCAAGGAGTAAAAGAACCAAGATGTTAAGTGGTGAACCCAAGGCCACACACTGAGTCAGTGGCAGACCTGCTAAAAAAAAACACCGTCCCAGTGGCTCCCAGTCCCTCACTAACAGATAAACTGTGCTGCCTCTCTTTGGATTTCATAATAATAATAATAATGCCTAGCTCTTATCTAGCATTTTTCACCAGACCTTAAAGTACTTTTCAAAGAAAATCAGCATCATTATTCTCATTTTACAGATGGGGAAACAAAGTCCCTTCAAGCTGCATTCACAGTCTGACAAATTTGTAAGAGCATGGTTTGAGGGTATGTCTGCAACTGCATTGTAAACCTGGATCTGTTGAATGTGTGAACTGGGTGTTTCCAAGCCTGTGTTGAATGTCTGCACTGCACTGTAAACCTGGACTGGGGTCTCACAGCCATGCTAACATGTCCGTACTGCACTACACAGACCTACTGACTTGGGTCTGCGGCTTCAGCTGCATCCCCACTGCAAAATGACAGGGCATGGACCCAAATGACAGTGGGACTTGAGTTCTGACCAACGCTCCATCACGGTCCTATAACCTGGGTCCTGAATGTTTGGTGACCCAAGTCAGGCTGATTTGTGTGTGTGGAGGGAAGGGGGGTTTGGGTTCAATCCTGAGTCAGAGCCCAGGCTTTGTGTGCAGTGTAGACATACCCTGAGTCAATACTCCAGCCTCAATGTATGCAGATGAGCCTGAGGTGGCCAACCCAGAGCCAGCAGTGCCACCCCCAGCCCGACCTTCCCATAGGTGGCCAGGCTGGAGCTGAAAAGCCTGGCCTGCACTAATGCAAACCTCAAAGCCAACTTGCTAGGAAACTTTTTACCACTTTGAGGCCTGCCTTGCCAGGAGAAGTGAGAGGCTGGCAGTGTCTCATGCCAATTCCACCCACTGGAGGAACCTGACCTGCCTGTTCATTTAATTTTCCTTTTTCTCCCGCTCTCCTTTAGCTTGGTCACCCCATCCACCCAGCTCCTGCTTTCCTGTCAGCTGTGATAAATAGGCACAGTCTACACACACATTCTAACCAAACCAAGCTGGAACATTTCATGCCATGCTCCATACTTCCATGAGATGTCGATGAAGGAATTGGGCACCATGGCACCAGTGACACTGTACCAGAAGCCCCTGCAGGTAGGTGCCATGGAAGCGAGACTGAGGGTATGCTCAGCAGCATCCCTTACCCCCCACCACCACAAGCCACTGATCTCATGTGGCCAGTATGCCCCATGGCTGAATCCAGCATGCTCCTCTACAGCCACACAAATGTGGCTCAGTGCACAATGATGAATGTCTTAAAGAGCAGCCCACAGTAGGGCTGGCACCTCCAAGATGCAAAAAAAACAGTCCCTGGCTGCCCCCCAGAGACTCCTAGTTCTGACTACAGCTAATTAATTAGTAAAATGTTTTAGAGAACCATTTTACATTCCACCACACACACACACTGTATTTTATGTTATTTTATCCTTTTTCTTACTATATCCTAACATGGCGCCACAGTCCAGACCACGGTGCTGTGAACCGTCCAGCGCTCCACTGCCTCCCAAGCACAAAGCAAACCGGCACAAGCATGTCCCGAGAGGTCAACCTATTTCTGTTCCTCAAACTTCTCTTAAGAAATTCAATAATATTTTCAGACTGTTCCTTTGGGGCGCAAGTTAGAAACCCAGACTGGCTCTGGACAAAGTACGGCTCCCCCATCTCTGTGGGGACTTCGTTTTCCCAACCTGAACAATTATCATATCTCCTTTCTGTGAAGCCAGGAATCTTTGTGGCTGTTAGATCTGACCACACAGACCCCCACCGTGGGTTCAAATTGAATAAAAACTGGTAGAACCTCTCCCTCTTTCAGGCATTGTAGGATTGAATTATAATATAATTGATGCCTCCAGAGCTCCCACAGCTGTGAGGCAAGCTTGATCAAACTTGCCTAGAAAGTTCTGCTTCCATGTACAGGTGGCCCTATGGAGAAATCCTCACCTTAAAACTGTCTGTTACAGCTGTCCCCCTGCTGCATTCCTTTTTCCCCCCCTCCTTTCTGTTTGTGCTGAGTGGCCGCCCCTCCCAGCCATTGTGCTAACTAAGAGTCACAGCCTGGCCCTGCTCATGGAAATGGCTTGTGCAGACTGATTGGAGCCATTGCTCTGCCTGGGGAGGAGGCTTCTTGCTTCTTCATTTGGTTCCTTTGTTCAGACCCAGGCTCGGTGTAGGGGGCGCTGCCCAGATATGCAAGACCTAAAGTGGCCACATAGCTGAGCATATGAGTCATACCTGTGATTTAGAACTTGCCCAGGCATGCCTGTGCTCACCTGCAGTTTTCCCTGCCTTTTCTCCTCCCCTGTATCAAGAGGAGCCAATCAAAAGTACTGGTGGGAAACTGCCTAAGTTTGCCTTTAAAACCAGACATTTTCTGATCCAGACCCTGGAAGAAGGTCCTTGCTTTGCCACCTGGTCTGATCAGCTAGGGGTCCTTGGGGGGCCCTCTTCCCGCTCTCGTTTGTTTTTGAGCGTACCCCCGTTTTTGAACTCCCCTCCCACGAACAACGAATTTGTGCCTGGAGATCTCCTGATTATTGGAAGCGAATCGAGTCCTATCTGCGTCCTCTGATGCTGAAACTGCTGTTCCTGCTGCTGCTTTGGGGATTGGTAAGAAAAACCTCTTGCACACTCCCCTGGTTCTAACTGCTGGCTTCTTTTCTTTTCCCAGCGGGCAGACCCAAGCTAACTCCTTGGTCTGTATCAGTAATCTGCTTCTAGCTCTGCAGCGTCTTTGCTGCTAGAAATAAGCCTGCTTGCAGCCACCACTAGTTAAACCCCCCCCCCCTTGGAGCTGCATCCTGGGCTCATACCACTCTGTCCTCTGGAACTACAAGTATAAGGTGCACCCATTAGGTTAAGTTCAGCCTTTAGTCTAGATAAATTGTAATTTCATTTTGCATAGCTGTGGTTAAGTTAGGTTTAGAAAATTGCTTGCATTGTACTCTGTAAGTTAGGCTTAAAGAATTGTTGCATTGTGTTTTGTTACTTGCTAATTTGTGTAGTCTTGGTTAAGTTAGATCATAGATAAGATTTTGCTGTGTTCTGTATAATTGTGATTAAGTCTGTCTTCCCCCATCCTCCAACCTCATTCCTCTGCCACTTTGCTCTCTCCCTCTCTGCTGGCTATACTTACAGCTGCTGCTCTCTGTGTCTCCCTGAGTTTAAATCTCCCTCTGCCTTTGGTCTCTGCTCCCCCACGTGCTCACCACGCTCCTGCTGCTGCTGCTGCTGCTGCTTCTCCCTGTGTAACTTCCCAAACCCCTTGCTGCTGCTGCTGCTGCTGCTGCTTCTCCCTGTGTAACTTCCCAAACCCCTTGCTGCTGCTGCGGCTGCTGCTGCTTCTCCCTGTGTAACTTCCCAAACCCCTCGCTCCTACTGCTGCCAAACCTCAATTGTATTACTGAAGTCTAGCATAAAACCCCATTGGTTACCCTTTTTCTCTCTAACACACCTCACATTTTACATTTACACCACTGTGACACATTTTTACCTAGAGTTGTTGGTTATTTAACACATTTGTTAGTTGGTTATATGCTGCTGTGACACACCCTTTACATAGAAATTGTTAGCTACCTGTTACATTTATACTTCAGTATTAATTGGTTACCAACTGTATTGTGCCCCACTGTATTGTACCCCACTATTGAAACCCCCTATCCTATTTACTAAAAGAAACCCCTCCCCAATTGCCTACCTTAACAAACCCCATACCCCTCACTATTGAATTTTCCCTGTTTTTTGCATTTTCTTAAAGTTTATTTTGCACCCCACCTGTGTGGTAATTGCTCCCCAAGATCCCATATACCTGCTGGCAGGGACAAAAACTAGTGGCAAAACCTTGGTGTGGAGGGATTGACTGGAGAGAGAAATTATGACTGTCGCAGCCAGGGCTGACGAGAGGGGGGGGAAGCCGGTACAAATTACCGGGGCCCGGCGGTCCGGAAGGGGGCCCGGGGCCCAGCTTCCCCCCCCCCCTCGTTGGCCCTGTTTAGCCGGTCCGCCCTTGCTGGGGGGCCTGACAAAATTCTGGGCCCGGCTTCCCCCCACTCTCATCGGCCCTGTTTAGCTGGTCCGCCCTTGCTGGGGGGCCCGAAAAAAATTTTCACCGGGGCCCGAACCCTGCTGACTCGCAGCTAATTGTAAATAGTAAAGTCAAACCATTTGTAGCTCTCCAGCAACAATTTGGGTTGCCCTGCTCTGGAGCATGGAAATCTCTCCTCTGAAAGCATTTACTTAGGAATGTATTTGGATCGGATGCATTGGGAACTCCAGAAGTTTTATTATTTTGGAGGAAACTTCCTAGATTTACTCAGCTAGTGGTATCCTTTTACAATGTTCCAGCCCCCCAAAAAATCTGCCACCGACTGATAATTTGAGAGTTGCTTGGAATAGAGGTTTGGATGCACAACTCTCTTTGACCCAGTGGACCACAATTGGATCGAATGTTAAAAAAGCAACTATAGACCCATCTTATTCACCAAAGACACTTTTTCAAATATACTGGTCCCCACATAAGCTAATGGGAATGGGCCTCATAAAAGCTGGCCACTGCTAGAAATATAACTCCCTTGGCACTACGTTAGTTCATATGTTTTGGGAGTGCCCCTGTACCAAGAATTTCTGGTATAAGGTGGATCAAAGGACCGATTTGATATTGGATGCTAAGTGGAAGCCCTTCCCCTTAAGTTTCGTTCTTGGATATTGTAGTGGGGCTCGCTCGGGGCGCGTCCCTCAGCGGGGATGTGGGGTATCCCACCGCCTCGCTACAGCCTGTAAGCCCAGGCCCTAGGTCAGGGCGGAGCAGCACAGAAACAGTCTGGAGCTCAGGCCCTTAGGCAGGGGCTGAGCCAAGTCAAATAAGCCCTGGCCCTAGGTCAGGGCGGGGCAGCACATAAATAGTCTGGTGCAAGGGGGAGACTACCACCCGCGAGTGGGGTGACAGGGGGGACGCAGGCCCACTCACTCCACTGCGTCCCAGCCCGGGGCCCTAACAGCAGCAGAAGACTTGCTGCTGCGTCAGTGGGGATCCTGACCGCAACACACTGACATTGGCTCTGGCTCTGCTGCCGCCAGGCCAGGGTCGGTTGTCCCCAGACTACTTCCGGACTCCCCTCGTATGGTACCTGACTCAGGGCGGCGGCGTCCGAGACTTCCAGGACCATTGGTTCCTCAGGGTAGCTGGCGAGAGGTAGGCTCGGCTGCTCCTCCGGGTAGCTGGCGAGAGGTAGGCTCGGCTGCTCCTCAGGGTAGCTGGCGAGAAGTAGGCTCGGCGGCTCCTCGGGGTAGCGGGCGAGAGGCAGGCTGTAGAAGGGCTCCTCGGGGTAGCGGGCAAGAGGCAGGCCTGGCGGCTCCTTGGGGTAGCGGGCAAGAGGCAGGCCCGGCGGCTCCTCGGGGTAGCGGGCAAGAGGCAGGCCCGGCGGCGTTCCCCAACCTGGAGCTAGCCCACAGGCATCTGGCCTCTCCGGCGGCTGGCCTTCCACTGAGGTCTGCAGCGGGGCTTTTCTACTTCCGGTCCTGCGCCGTGACCTCCGGGGGGCGGGCGCAGGATCCGCTGGCTCCACCCACGCTGGTACTAGGGGAGGCTCATTCCTCAGCGGGGCTGTGGGGTATCCCACCACCTCGCTACACACACACACCCTCAAGGTTGGCTCCCGTCCATCGGGGCCAGACCCGTCCAATTCTCCCAGGCGAGACATGAAGTCGGCATTTGCGTCATCCTTACCGGCCCTATGCCGGACAGTATAAGCATAGGGTTGTAGTGCCAGGTACCACCGCGTTAGCCGCATATTATTGTTTTTCATTCTGGCCAACCACTGAAGCGCGGCATGGTCGGTGACCAGTGTGAACGGGGCCCCCAGGATGTAATACCGCAAGGCATCACAGGCCCATTTTATTGCCAGCGCCTCCTTCTCTATCACGGCGTAGTTTCGTTCTCGTGGAAACAGTTTCCGACTGAGGTAGACGACGGGGTGTTCCCCACCATTCACCTCCTGGGACAGGACCGCCCCTAAGCCCACCTCCGAGGCGTCCGTCTGGAGGATGAACTCTCGGTCAAAGTCGGGGCTGTATAGGACGGGCTCGCGGCAGAGACTGTCTTTGAGGGCCTGGAAGGCGCGGTTACACTCCGGGGTCCACTCCACCCGTCTGGGGCTGGCTTTGGTCAAGAGCCCGGTTAACGGGGCTGCGATGGAGGCGAAATCGGGGATGAATCGTCGGTAGTAGCCCGCCAGTCCGAGGAACTGGCGGACCTGGCGCTTCGTAGTGGGTGGTTGGCATGCCGCTAGGGCCTGAACCTTTCCCATGAGAGGTCTCATTTGCCCCCTCCCAATAGTGTACCCCAGGTAGGTGGTCTCCTGCCACCCGATACGGCATTTTTTTGGGTTGGTGGTTAATCCCGCTCCCCGCAGGGACCTCAAGACAGCTGCTACCCGCTCCAGGTGGTCCTCCCAACGGCAGCTGTAGATAACAACGTCGTCCAGGTATGCGGCCGCATACTCTCGATGAGGTTGAAGGAGCCAATCCATCAGCCGCTGGAACGTTGCCGGGGCCCCATGGAGCCCGAAGGGCATTCGGGTGAACTGATAGAGGCCCGTGGGGGTGGCAAACGCAGTCTTTTCCTGCAACGCAGGGTCGAGGGGGATCTGCCAGTATCCCTTGCTCAGATCGAGGGTAGTGAGGAAGCGGGCCTTGCCTAAGCGGTCCAGTAGTTCGTCGACCTGGGGCATTGGGTACGGGTCAAAATTCGAGATGGAATTGACCCGTCGGAAATCGATAGAGAAGCGCTGTGTCCCATCCGGCTTGGGAACCAGGACTACCAGGCTGCGCCATTCACTTTGCGACTGCTCGATAACCCCTAGTGCCAACATCGCCCGGACTTCCTCCTCGATGACCTGCCGCATCCGATGTGGCAAGGGCCTATTTGATTCCCGGATCACCACCCCCGGCTCTGTCTGGATGGTGTGGAAAACAAGGGTCATGTACCCTGGCTGGGCGGTGAATGTTCTAGGGAATGCCTGCAGGAGGCAACCGGTCTGCTTTCATTGCTCCTCAGTCAAGGACTCTCCGAGCTGAGGCAAGGCGGAGTCCTCAGTCGGGATTACCCGGGGTCCTAGCTCGGGCTCCGGGGGACAGGGATTAATGAGAAGGCCTTCGCGTTCTCGCCAGGGCTTCAGGAGGTTGATATGGTATCTCTGGGTTCGCTTTCGCCGGTCCGGCTGGTTAATTTCATAGATGACTGGCCCGACCCTCCGAACCACCTCGTAGGACCCTTGCCACCGGGCCAGTAGTTTTGACTCGCTGGAGGGCAGGAGGAGCAGGACCCGGTCGCCGGGTTCGAACTCGCTGACTCGGGCCTCCCGGTTATACGTTTGGGCTTGAGCCTCTTGAGCCGCCTTCAGGTTCTCCCGAGCTAGAGCTCCTGCTTGTGTGAGACGTCCCTGAAGCTGGAGGACATATTGCAGCAGACCCTGGGCTGGTGACGGGGCGTGCTCCCACGTCTCCTTCATGAGGTCCAGCAGCCCTCTCGGACGACGGCCGTATAGCAGCTCAAACGGGGAAAACTTCGTGGAGGATTGGGGTACCTCGCGGATGGCCAGAAGCAAAGGCGGGAGCAACTGATCCCATCGGCGCAGGTCCTCTGGGGAGAACTTGCGCAGCATGGTTTTCAAGGTGCGGTTGAACTGCTCGACCAGGCCGTCGGTTTGCGGGTGGTAAACGGAGGTGTGTAGTTGCTTAATCCCCAGGAGATTGCATACCTGCCGCAGCAGCCGGGAGGTGAAGTTAGTACCCTGGTCAGTAAGGATCTCCTGGGGCAAGCCCCCGCGGGCAAAGACCTTCACGAGCTCCTCCGCGATGGCCCTGGCAGTGATGCTACGGAGCAGGATGGCTTCGGGAAAACGGGTGGCGTAGTCCACAATGACTAGTATATACAGGAACCCTGCCTTGCTTCTCAGGAGCGGGCCCACCAAATCCATGGCCACCCGTTCAAAGGGCGTTTCTATGATGGGCATGGGGATCAGGGGGGGCCGGGGCCGTCCGTGGGGGAGCCACCAGCTGACACTCCGGGCAGGACCTACAGTACTCGCGTACCTCCTGGTGCACCCTGGGCCAGAAGAATCGGGTCAGAATTCGCGCCAGGGTCTTTTCCTGGCCCAGATGCCCTGCGGCGGGGACGTCATGGGCGAGTCTCATCACCGCGCGTCGGTGGCACCGGGGCACCATCAGTTGGGTCTGGATCTCTCCGGTGCGGGAATCCCGGTCTACCCGATAGAGGCGGTCTTGGCGTAGTTCAAAATGGGGCCAGGCCTTGGCCCAGCCTGGGTCAATCAGAGCGCCATCCACGGCCGCCAGCTGCTCATACGCCCGACTAAGGGTAGGGTCCCTCCTTTGGTCCCGGCAGAAGTCAGTGCCGATCTGGGGATCGTCCGCAGACGTTGGCGGGGGATCCTCGGGAGTCCCTTCTCGTCTAATCAGGTTCGGTTCTTCCGCCTCCTCGGCGGGGTCCTCGCGGCAGTCCCCCTCCAAAGCTGGGGTGACTTCGGGACTTTCCTCGGCGTTGGACCGAAGGACTCCAGGGAACTCTGGCCAGTCTCGTCCCAAGATTACGGGATAGGCAAGTCGTGGGGCCAGGCCCACCACCATTGTTCGTGCGACCCCATCCACAGTTAGTTGGACTCGGGCGCTGGCGTACGGCCGGACGTCACCGTGGATGCACTGTAACTGGATGGTTCCCAGGCGGGGGTCTGCCCGAAGGCCGAGGCTTTGGCGGACGAGGGTCTGGCCACAGCCAGAGTCAACCAGGGCCCGCGTCCGGCATTCCCCGACAACTACGGGCACGGTGACCTTAGTGGCCTGCGGTGGTCGGGCACGGTTTTCCCCTGTACAAACGTGCCCAAAGCTACAATCCATCTCCGTACAGTCCCATTGCAGGTGTCCACGATTCCCACAGGAGAAGCAGGGCCCGAGTTCTGGTCGTCCGGGCCGGGCCGAGCCTCCCCCCGAGCCCCTGGGGGGACTTCGTGGGACCCGGCCACTCCCGGTCTCCCGGCCCCCAGGTGCTTGCCGAGCGGGTCCCTCGGGACGCCTGTAACGGGGTTCCTGACCCCGCAGAGGATTTCGCAGTTCAACGCGGGCACCTGCCTTCGTCTCGGGGGTGGGGCGCTCGGGCCCTGAAGGGTGGCCCCGAGTAGCCGGTCCGACCGGGGCTTCCGCCGCCAGGAAGTCTTCCATGAGGGCGACGGCGGCAGCGACCGTGGGAGGCCGATGGCGAAGGACCCAAGCCCTACCGCGTGCCGGGAGGATATGTACGAACTGCTCCAGGACGACTTCCTCAGTGAGCTCCTCGGGGTTCCGCCTCTCGGGCTGTAGCCACCGCCTGCACAGGTCCCGCAACTCCTGGGCCACCAAGCAGGGTCGGGCGCCCGGGGTGTAGGACAAACTCCGGAACCGCTGCCGGAAAGTTTCCGGGCTAATGTCTAAGGCGTCTAGGATTGCGGCCTTGACCCGGGCATAGTCCCAAGTATCCTCGGTGGACAGCCCCCGATACACAGTTTGAGCCGTCCCCGTCAAATACGGGGCCAGGAGGGTGGCCCATTGGTCGGGTGTCCACCCTGCGACGTGGGCCACCCTTTCGAAAGTTACCAAAAAGGCCTCGGGGTCATCCTGCGGTCCCATCTTGGTCAGCCGTATGGGCAGCGTGGGGCGGGGTGACCCGGAGGGGGCTTCCGGCTGGGACCCCGTGGGGTCAGGCAGCACCGTCGCCAGTTGTTGCAAGCATTGCTGCTGGAACTCTCGGTTCTGCACGGTCAGGTCCCGGATCAGCTGCTGCTGATGTGCCCCCAGCTGCTGGACTAGTTGCTGTTGCTGTTGGACCTGGGCGGCCTCCTGCTGATGCTGGAGCTGGGCCGCCTGCTGTCACTCCTGACTCTCCGCCAGGAGCGTAACCAGTTTGGAAAAATCCATGTTTCCGGTGGGGGCTTGCTCCCCCCAGACCCTTTCTCACAGGGGTCAAGGGCTCGTGCCCACATCCTGGGCAAGAGTCCCCACTTCTGGTACCACGTGTAGTGGGGCTCGCTCAGGGCGCGTCCCTCAGCGGGGCTCTGGGGTATCCCACCGCCTCGCTACAGCCTGTAAGCCCAGGCCCTAGGTCAGGGCGGGGCAGCACAGAAACAGTCTAGTGCTCCGGCCCTTAGGCAGGGGCTGAGTCAGCAGTACTATAAGCCCAGGTCCTAGGTCAGGGCGGGGCAGCACATAAGCAGTCTGGAGCTCAGGCCCTTAGGCAGGGGCTGAGCCAAGTCAAATAAGCCCAGGCCCTAGGTCAGGGCGGGGCAGCACAAATAGTCTGGGGCTCAGGCCCTTAGGCAGGGGCTGAGCCAAGAGCCAAATAAGCCCTGGCCCTAGGTCAGGGCGGGGCAGCACAAGTAGTCTGGTGCTCAGGCCCTTAGGCAGGGGCTGAGCCGAGAGTCAAATAAGCCCTGGCCCTAGGTCAGGGCGGGGCAGCACATAAATAGTCTGGTGCGAGTGGGGTGACAGGGGGGACGCAGGCCCACCCACTCCACTGCGTCCCAGCCCGGGGCCCTAACAGCAGCAGAAGACTTGCTGCTGCGTCAGTGGGGATCCTGACCGCAACACACTGACATTGGCTCTGGCTCTGCTGCCGCCAGGCCAGGGTCGGTTGTCCCCGGGCTACTTCCGGACTCCCCCTCATATGGTACCTGACTCAGGGCGGCGGCGTCCGAGACTTCCAGGACCATTGGTTCCTCAGGGTAGCTGGCGAGAAGTAGGCTCGGCAGCTCCTCCGGGTAGCTGGCGAGAGGCAGGCTCGGCTGCTCCTCAGGGTAGCTGGCGAGAGGCAGGCTGTAGAAGGGCTCCTCGGGGTAGAGGGCGAGAGGCAGGCCCGGCGGCTCCTCGGGGGAGCGGGCGAGAGGCAGGCCCGGCGGCGTTCCCCAACCTGGGGCTATCCCACAGGCATCTGGCCTCTCCGGCGGCAGGCCTTCCACTGAGGTCTGCAGCGGGGCTTTTCTACTTCCGGTCCTGCGCCGTGACCTCCGGGGGGCAGGTGCAGGATCTGCTGGCTCCACCCACGCTGGTACTAGGGGAGGCTCATTCCTCAGCGGGGCTGTGGGGTATCCCACCGCCTCGCTACAGATATATTTCTGATACCCGGAGACTACCTGGTAATAAGGTGGTCTGGTTCCAACATGAAGCTATGGTCACTAAAAAAATTAATCCTGCAAAAATGGAAAAGTCAATCCCCACCAAACACTCATGCCTGGCTCAGTGATATGGCTGACCTTGCAGCTATTAAACAACTGGCATTCTGCAGAAAGAGAACGCCCGAAGAATTCAAAGCAACTTGGGCTGACTTTTTAGAGGTCTATGATTGAAGCAGTCCCTGAAGATAGATATATCCCTTCCCTTCCCCTTCCTTTAGCCTAAGCCTCTTTACTGCCTTTGTGTGTTATGTTGAATTTGGTATTTTGGTATATTTGTTGTATTAGAAAAAATAAAAATTATAAACATAATCCCCGTCACGGGGTGCTCTACTCACTGCTAGGATGGCACCTCCTCCTGGTCACTCTGGGAATAGTTGGCCAGGTAAACGCTAATTCCCACAGTTGCACTCTCTCTCTCTGGGCTGGTCTACACTACAATTTTAGGTCGAATTTAGCAGCGTTACCTCGATTTAAGCCTGGACCTGTCCACACGACAAAGCCCTTTTTTCCGACTTTAAGGGCTCTTTAAATCGGTTTCTTTAAACCACCTCTGACGACGGGATTAGCGCTGAAATCGGTTTTGCCATTTCGAATTTGGGTTAGTGTGGCCGCAATTCGATGGTATTGGCCTCCGGGAACTATCCCACAGTGCACCATTGTGACCGCTCTGGACATCAATCTGAACTCGGATGCACTGGCCAGGTAGACAGGAAAAGCCCCGCGAACGTTTGAATTTCATTTCCTGTTTGCCCAGCGTGGAGAGCACAGGTGACCACGCAGAGCTCATCAGCACAGGTAACCATGATGGAGTCCCAGGATCGCAGAAGAGCTCCAGCATGGACCGAACGGGAGGTACGGGATCTGATCGCCATATGGGGAGACGAATCCGTGCTAGCGGAACTCCGTAGCAGTAAAAGAAATGCAAAAACATTTGAAAAAGTCTCAAAGGGCATGAAGGACAGAGGCCATAACAGGGATGCACAGCAGTGCCGCGTGAAAATTAAGGAGCTAAGGCAAGCCTACCAGAAAACCAGAGAGGCAAACGGAAGGTCCGGGGCACAGCCGCAGACATGCCGCTTCTACGCCGAGCTGCATGCCATGCTAGGGGGTGCAGCCACCACTATCCCAACCCTGTGCTATGACTCCGTCAATGGAGACTCACGCAACACAGAAGCGGGTTCTGGGGACGAGGAAGACGATGATGATGAACAGACGGGAGATGGCTCACAGCAAGGAGGCAGAGAAACCGTTTTCCCCAACAGCCAGGATCTGTTTATCACCCTGGACCTGGAGCCAGTAAACCCCGAACCCACCGAATCCCAAAGCGTGCTCGCAGACCCCGGAGAAGGGACCTCTGGTGAGTGTACCTTTGTAAATATTACACATGGTTTAAAAGCAAGCGTGTTTAATGATTAATTTGCCCTGGCATTCACGGCCAGGACAGCTACTGGAAAAGTCTGTTAACGTGTATGGGGATGGAGCGGAAATCCTCCAGGGACATCTCCAGAAAGCTCTCCTGGATGTACTCCCAAAGCCTTTGCAAAAGGTTTCTGGGGAGGGCTGCCTTATTCCGTCCGCCATGGTAGGACACTTTACCACGCCAGGCCAGTAGCACGTAGTCTGGAATCATTGCATAGCAAAGCATGGCAGCGTATGGTCCCGGTGTTTGCTGGCATTCAGACAACATCCATTCCTTATCTCTCTGTGTTATCCTCAGGAGAGTGATATCATTCATGGTCACCTGGTTGAAATAGGGTGCTTTTATTAAGGGGACATTCAGAGTGCCCGTTCCTGCTCGGCTGAACAGAAATGTTCCCCACTGTTAGCCACGCGGTGGGGGGAGGGGTGAAGTGATCATCCCAGGGAATTGGGTGTGTGTGGGGGGGGGGGGGGGGGTTAGTTGGGTTTGTGCTGCACGTTAACCCGGCAACCGCATCCCTCCCTCCTTTTAAATTGCCATACCATTTTAAATGGCCAACCCAACGGCTGCTTGGTATGGAAAATGAGGGTGCTGCTGTTTGAAACCATTCCCACATGTTATTAAGGTTAAAGAAGCCAAAAGACTGTGGCTTACCATGGCTGCCTGCAAGCCGAATTCTGTTGCCTGGCCCTGCGTGAGTGATCTCTCACACCAAATCGGCAGACCCTCAATATAAATAGAGGCAAAATACGACCTTGTAACGAAAGCATTTGTGCTATGTAATGTGAACAGCAAGGTTTAACGGGAAAGAGTGATCCTATTGTTCTCTAAAATGTGTCTTTTTAACTACCTATCTCCCTTTTCCCCCACCAGCTGCAAATGTTTCTCCTTCGCAGAGGCTAGTGAAGATTAGAAGGAGGAAGAAGAGAACTCGGGATGAAATGTTCTCGGAGCTCCAGACGGCCTCCCACGCTGACAGGGTTCAGCAGAATGCTTGGAGGCAGACAATGTCTGACTGCAGAAAAGCACAGTTTGAACGCGAGGAGAGGTGGCGGGCTGAATCGCGTGCTGAATCGGAGAGGTTGCGTGCTGAATCGCGGGCTGAATCTGAGAGGTGGCGTCAGATTGAGAACAGAAGGCAGGAGTCCATGCTCCGACTGCTGGAGCATCAAAGTGAGATGCTCCAGCGTATGGTTGAGCTGCAAGAAAGGCAGCAGGAGCACAGACCGCCACTACAGCCCCTGTGTAACCAACAGCCCTCCTCCCCAAGTTCCATGGCGTCCTCACCCAGACGCCCAAGAACGCGGTGGGGGGGCCTCCGGCCACCCAGCCACTCCACCCCAGAGGATTGCTCAAGCAGCAGAAGGCTGGCCTTCAATAAGTTTTGAAGTTTCTAATTTTTAAAGTTTTAAAGTTTTATAGTGCACGGTGTCCTTGTCCTTCCCTCCTCCCCCACCCCACCCAGCGCTTCCCTCCTCCCCCATCCCTCCTGGGCTACCTTGGCAGTTATCCTCCTATTTGTGTGAATTAATAAAGAATGCATGAATTTGAAGTAACAATGACTTTATTGCCTCTGCAAGCGGTGATCGAAGGGGGGAGGGGAGGGTGTCTAGCTTACAGTGAAGTAGAGTGAACCGGGCGGGGGCGGGGGGGAGGTTCATCAAGGAGAAACAAACAGAACTTTCACACCGTAGCCTGGCCAGTCATGAAACTGGTTTTCAAAGCTTCTCTGATGCGCACCGCACCCTGCTGTACTCTTCTAATCGCCCTGGTGTCTGGCTGCGCGTAATTAGCGGCCAGGCGATTTGCCTCAGCCTCCCACCCCGCCATAAACGTCTCCCCCTTACTCTCACAGATATTGTGGAGCGCACAACAAGCAGTAATAACAATGGGAATATTGTTTTCGCTGAGGTCTAACCGAGTCAGTAAACTGCGCCAGCGCGCTTTTAAACGTCCAAATGCACATTCTACCACCATTCTGCACTTGCTCAGCCTGTAGTTGAACAGGTCCTGACTACTGTCCAGGCTGCCTGTGTATGGCTTCATGAGCCATGGCATTAAGGGGTAGGCTGGGTCCCCAAGGATAACTATAGGCATTTCAACATCCCCAACGGTTATTTTCTGGTCTGGGAAGAAAGTCCCTTCCTGCAGCTTTTGAAACAGACCAGAGTTCCTGAAGACGCGAGCGTCATGTACCTTTCCTGGCCATCCCACGTTGATGTTGGTAAAACGTCCCTTGTGATCCACCAGTGCTTGCAGCAGCATTGAAAAGTACCCCTTTCGGTTTATGTACTCGCTGGCTTGGTGCTCCGGTGCCAAGATAGGGATATGGGTTCCATCTATCGCCCCACCACAGTTAGGGAATCCCATTGCAGCAAAGCCATCCACTATGACCTGCACATTTCCCAGAGTCACTACCCTTGATATCAGCAGCTCTTTGATTGCCCTGGCTACTTGAATCACAGCAGCCCCCACAGTAGATTTGCCCACTCCAAATTGATGTCCGACTGACCGGTAGCTGTCTGGCGTTGCAAGCTTCCACAGGGCTATGGCCACTCGCTTCTCAACTGTCAGGGCTGCTCTCATCTTGGTATTCTGGCGCTTCAGGGCAGGGGAAAGCAAGTCACAAAGTTCCATGAAAGTGCCCTTACGCATGCGAAAGTTTCGCAGCCACTGGGAATCGTCCCACACCTGCAGCACTATGCGGTCCCACCAGTCTGTGCTTGTTTCCCGGGCCCAGAATCGGCGTTCCACGGCATGAACCTGCCCCATTACCACCATGATTTTCACATTGCTGTGGCCCGTACTTTGTGAGAAGTCTATGTCTATTTCCTCATCACTCTCGTCACCGCGCTGCTGTTGCCTCTGCGCTGCTGTTGCCTCCTCCTCCTCCTCCTCCTGGTTTTGCTTTGCCAGGTTCCGGCTCTGCATATACTCCAGGATAATGCGCGTGGTTGTCATAGTGCTCATAATTGCCGCGGTGATCTGAGCGGGCTCCATGATCCCAGTGCTATGGCGTCTGGGCAGAAAAAAGGCGCGAAACGATTGTCTGCTGTTGCTTTCACGGAGGGAGGGAGGGAGGGAGGGAGGGAGTGGGGGCCTGACGACATGTACCCAGAATCACCCGCGACACTGTTTTTGCCCCATCAGGCATTGGGATCTCAACCCAGAATTCCAATGGGCGGCGGAGACTGCGGGAACTGTGGGATAGCTACCCACAGTGCAACGCTCCAGAAGTCGACGCTAGCCTCGGTACTGTGGACGAAGTCCGCCGACTTAATGCACTTAGAGCATTTTGTGTGGGGACACACAATCGACTGTATAAAAACGATTTCTATAAAACCGACTTCTATAAATTCGACCTAATTTCGTAGTGTAGACATACCCTCTGTCTGCAGCCTCTTTCACTCCAAGAGCTGCTGCCTCTTCATGACTTGGCCCTCTGGCCAGGTCACTCAGCAGTTTCCTCTTCTGGGGTATAACCCTTCCAAGTCTCTGTCACTCCCACAGTGACCCAGGCAGTCTTCCAGTTCCCAGTCGTGGGGAGGGGAATCCGGGCCTGCCCTCTACTCCGGGTTCCAGCCCAGGTACCCAGCAACACACAGCCACAGTCTGTTCAGTCCCCAGTCTTGCTGCTTACTCCCTGGGCTGCTTCCTGCCCTACGTCCCACAGATTCTCTTCTCCACCATGTTCTCTTCAGGGTACGTACGCCCTTCCCTCCAGGCCAGGCCCCCTGGGTCCTACTCTTTCCCCGGGGTTCCCTCCTTTCCTCTCTGCTAAACAGAGGGTCACCACAAACTTCCTCCTGCCAGCCTTTTCTGCTGCCAGCTTCCTGAGTTTTTAACAGCCCAGCTTCCCTCTAATCAAGGCTCTCCACCCAGCCTGTATCTCCCTCCTTTGCTGCTTAATAGGTTAACTGACCCATCTGGCTCCATTAACCCTTTTGGGCCAAGTGTAGGGTGAACACCCCATCGCGCACACACCCAAAAATTACAACCCCACACATTAAATCTTATAACAGACAAGGCTGTACAAAAACCAGCCAGTCCAGTTAAAAATGGGCCAGGTGGCAAGCCTAGCCCACAGTCATGCATTGGAAGTGGGAGGAGCAGCCATGCCACTATCACTTGCCAGGGGACGAAACCAAGGGAACGTTAAAGCGAGCTGAGCTAGCAAAGCAACAGTGGAGTGACAGGAGACAAAATGTCTGACCCAGGCCAGCTGGGACTGCTGCTTGGGCTGTGTGCGCGCGCACACACACACACACACCCCTCACTAGTCCCTCTCAAACTTTGCCTGTATTCACTGAGTCCCTTCCACTAAAGTCATTATCCACTTCATTATGACCCTGCCAGGCATCTATCAACTTGCCTGGCTAACTCTTCATCCTTCCTTGGTCTAGGGCAGCCCTTTTGCTACTAAGCCTTGTAACAGACCAAGTCTCTACCCCATCCTCAGCAGAGCACAGAGACCCTGAGCGTGTTCAAATTCCCCTTCTTCCTGGGGTTTGGTTCTATGGGCAACTCAGAGACTATCACACGACGTAAACATCAGCCTGATTGCCTATCCTGATCTTGGCTGGCCGTAGGGTTTCCATCCCTCTCCCAGCTCCCTCGTTTCCCACTGCACTTAAGTCCCAGGTGGAGTCAGCCTGCTGCACCCATCCAAGGAGTCAGCAGAACTTCAGCAACTTTAGGGAGAGCTCTAGCACTTGCTGGCAGGGTGGGTTAACAAGAGAGCCCTGAACCCCTCGTTCAAAGGAACTGTCCTTACCAAACATAAGTTCTCCCTTCCCCTTCACCTCGTGTACTCACAGTGCTTGATCCAGCCGCCCGCTGACCTGCTCCTATTTAACCTGTAGTTCCAGGGCCTGACTCGCCTCAGTGACACCAGTGAAAATCAGGAGCATCTCCTTTGAAGTGGATCGAAGCCTAACACCAGTGTAACAGAGCAGAGAATCAAGCCCAAAGTCTGACTTCTGTCTCTAGTCTAAACTCCTCAACTCCATATTCTTTCTCAGCAGCAGACAGTCCCTTTAGCAGTACAGTGGCTCTCTGGCCAATCCCAGGGAAATGTGGCAGACGCTTCTCCCCCAATTAAATAGATAGGGGCAGATTCTCAGATGGTGTACACCAGCATAACGCCACTGACTTTAAAGGAGTCAGCTGACACCATTTGAGATCTGGCTCTTCCTGCAGATTAGAGATTGGCCAACAGATCCACTGTTTTCCAGAACTGTGTATACCTGGATAGAGAGTTTTGGATTGGGACCATCTCTAATGTAGACTGTTGGGACAAGGAGTGGCCCTCTGCTCCTGTCTTCATGCACCAACGGCTCTAATGCCGCCGATTTGTAAACACCAGCATGTGGCTTATTTGTGTTATCTCAACCACCACTGCCCCGTTACAGTCCTGTGCATCTTTGCTTACGCTGACATACAAATGTAAGCGGGGGAATGGTCCCGCTCTTGTGGGGAACTTTCCTGGCTTCTGT
>QXTE01000254.1:0-47500 GCA_003942145.1 Platysternon megacephalum
TGGTCCTGCTTTGAGCAGGGGGATGGACTAGAACCTCCTGAGGTCCCTTCCAACCCTGAGATTCTATGATTCTCTGATTCGGTTCTGCCAGCAAATCTGGGTGCTCCCGGCCTGCGATCATGTGGTGGGATATGGCAGATCCACCAGTGACTGCCTGGGGGCCAGTCTTAGCTACCACGATGTCCCCTCTTTCCATATTGGGCCAGTCTGACACACAGACCGGCCAGTCCTGAAGCGAACAAACCCTCAAGGGGCCAAAGCCGTCCCAGGGGTAACTCCACTGACTTCAGCAGATTTACAGCCTGGGCGCTCCGGGCACAGGACATCAGTGGTGATGGGGAGGCGTCAGTCATGGCATGGGAGCTGCGTCGGCGGTGTGGGTCCGGATGGAGGGAGCGAGGCTCAGGCATTGGGCGGGGGGTGGAGGGGGAGAGCTGGGTGTTATTATTATAATTGTGGGTAGCAGGGCGGAAGGGCTGGTGGGGGGAGAGGTGTGGGGCTATTGGGGGTTCAGAGTGGGGGGTGCTCTGGGAATGCATCTGTGCAGTGAGGGGTTGTGTGGGTGGGTGTACTGGCTGTGGGTGTATATTGGGTGTGAGGTGCCACCTCCTCTCTCTGTCTCTCTTTCCCTCCTGCCTTCCCCCCAGCCAGGCGCTTCGGGCGACAGGCGGGGCCATGAGCCGGACTCTTCGCTGCCCTTCGATGGAATCCAACCCCGGGTCCCTTCCCCTCCCCCTGCCCCAGCACATTTGCTCTCACAGGGCCCATGTCTTACAAGCAAACAATATGACTTAAAGGGTAATTACCACTAGCAATTAGCAAAGTTCATTACGCAAATGCAGGAGGCAAATTAATTACCGGCTGGATGAAACCTCCTCCGCGCCCTCCGTTGGCCCCTTCGCCTGCCCCAGCCCCTTATCTCAGGCAGAAATAAACTGCCTTGTGCTCCAGCCTTGTTAGCCAGGCCTTTATCTGATGAGCTCTGTGGCTCAGGAGATCTGGCTCTTCGTGTTTCCAGCCTCTGCTTCCTCCAGCCGCTGGCGTGGAAGGCAGGGCTCCAGCGTGCGGCTCAGATAAGGAGATGCCTTCTTTTTTATTCCTTCTATCTCTTCCTCCCCTGGCTGGCGCAGCAGCCTGAGCATCAGCGTGGAGCTAGGTAGCCGCCCCGCAAACACAGCTTCAAATCCCCTCCCCACCCCCCAGGTCTCATCAGCCTTTCGTCTGTCCAGGACAGATAAACTGAGCTCTGTGTGGTTTGCTGCACATGGGTCTTTGAAATGCAGCCTCCTCCTCGGCTCTGCGTGGGCATCCCAGCAGAATAGGACGCCTGGGCAAAATTTCCTCCCTTGTTGGATGTTGTGCTTCGCCCCAGAGGAGGCTGCATTCCTCTGGCGTCACACGTGTATGCAGAGAGTAGATTCGTGGAGTCCAAGGCCAGAGGGGACCATTGCGTTTGTCTCGTCTGACCTCCCGTTTAACATGGGCCGGAGAACTTCCCCAGGAAAGAAAGTGCTTTGGGATCCATGATGCTGACACATGCAACTATTAAAGCCTCCCATCCCCCCAGCGACCGTGGTTCTGCTTCACCTGGCAGCCGGAGGGGCTCTTTCTATTCCACCGGTGGTGCCCTATCCCCTTATCTCTGTGCAGGGAAACACTCGCCTTTGCCTTAGTTCCTGCTGCTCAGCTTGTCTCCTCCATGCTTCCAAAACAGCTTCCTCTTCCCATGCGATTTATCTCACTATGGGACTGATTACTAGTTAGCAGCCCGCTGGCCGGACTCCTCTGCAGCCCCGCAAACAAATGTGGTCGCAAGTGACAGGAGAGTCCCAGGGAGTCTGTGCCCCACAATGCAAACCACCAGCCAGCGGGTCGCGATTGACGCTCTGCTCAGGCAAGGCTCAGAATTGGACTGGAAGGGGGGGACGTCGGGGGGAGCAGAAGGGCCGTGATGCAGGGCTAGGGGGTCAGGACTGGAATAACTGCAGGGCCAGAGCAAGGTGTGGGGGCCTGGGCCTGGAAAAGCCGGAGGAGCACTGAGGATGTAGCGTGGGGTGACCAGATGTCCCGATTTTATAGGGACAGTCCCGATTTTTGGGTCTTTTTCTTATATAGGCTCCTATTACCCCCCACCCCCGGTCCCGATTTTTCACATTTGCTGTCTGGTCACCCTAGCGTAAGGGGTCGGTGTGCATGGCTGAGGACGTGATTGGCAGTGAGAGGTCATGGGAGCGCGTGTGCATACTCGAGGAAGGAGTGTGTGCGGGACCATAGTTGCGGGGCTGGGTGCTGTGGGAGCGTGTGTGCCTGTGTGAGTAGGTGTGTGCATGTTTGGGGGTGTGATTGTGTGTGTATTAGTGTGTGCGGGTGTGTTCACAGGCGCGTGCAGGTCGGGGCCGATGTTCTCAGCACCACACGACACAGGCTGTAGGACGGAGACGGGCGGATTACTCCTTGCAAAGTGTCACAGACCTGCCCGGCAGTGACGGTTCCCTGTTAGCCAGGCCTTGCCTTCTGCCCCCATGCAGCAGCTGGGAGCCCAGCCCCCGCGGCCCTGCCCACAAACGCCCCTACCCCACTCCTTCCACCCCCCCTCTCCCTCTCCTAGCTGGGGCCTCTGCAGTCTACAGCCAAGCGCCCCTTGCAGCCAGATCCCTTCATGCCCAGCTTCTCAGCAGAAAGCAGGGAATCACGCTGCTTTCATCCATTGACTTGGAGGCCGTTTGAAGCACTAGGAAAACCCCCCCGCCAACCCATCCCTGGTTTGCCAAGACAATTGCCGGCGACGTGCCGCTATTACCGCCTTCTGCTGGGCGAGCGCTCAGCGCCGGCCGCTGCCCACCCCTGTCGGAGATAGCTCCTCGCCCTCCCGTCCCATCGATCTTCTTTAATAAGAGGAAGCCTTCAAAAGGGGCCTTTAATAGTCTGAAGAAAACAATGTGATTTGGCTGCAGCGTATGATGATTTATTATCGTTAACATGGAAGCAGTTGCAGAAGAGCGGGCTTCAAATGGATTAAATAACATCGGAACAAGCTCCAGCCGACAAGACGCGGCTGGAATTGTATTTTATCTCGCCCAGCCAGCCTGAATTATTATTAACTTAAAAGGGGGATCCCCCAGGACTTTGTTCCTCCGTAGTAATGAAAAGCCTCCCAGAAAATTGAGGCAGGGTTTGGCAGCTGGGTACGGTTCGCGGCGGGGGGGAGGCGCCACGTCGGGTTGGTTCTGCCGTGGCAGTTTGCCTGAGCCAGCAGGTGGAGTAAGGCAGGATTGGGCTTACGTGCTATGCCCAGAGCCAGGGAAAGAGGGGCTGGTCGGTTACATAGCCTGTGGCAGAAGGGAGACCAGGGACTCAGGAGTGGAAGGAAAACAGCAGGAATCCAGCTGGCTGGGGTGGGTGGGATTGAGGAGAAGACACTGTGAACGGGGAGAGGGCTGGAGAAGCAGAGGATCTGGGCTCTTTTAACGCACCGCCACGCACCCGAGGAAAGCTCAGGAACCTGGAGAGCGAGCGCCCCTCTCTCCCCAGGGCTGGGTTGTGCTGGGAAAGTCCACAGCTACCCAGTCCGCCACGACTCTAGTAGCCAGGTAGTGTGGGCCAATGGGAAGCGCTCCGGACTGGGAGCCAGGAGAACTTATTTTTATTCCCAGCTCTGCTGTGTGACTTTGGACACGTCGCTTCCCTTCGTTACAATGACTCAGGAAAACATTCAACGGCAACTACTAACATCCGACATTTTAAAATCAGCATGTCCATCCGGACGACTTGCAGCCAAGAGTATTGAAAGAACTGGCTAAAGAGCTCTCCGGACTGTTAACTGCTGATTTTTAATCACAGAAATACAGGGCTGGAAGGGACCTCGAGAGGTCGTCTAGTCCAGCCCTATGCACTGAGGCAGGACCCAGTAAATCTAGACCAGCCCTGACAGGTGTTTGTCCAACCTGTTCTTAAAAACCATCCATGATGGAGTGAAGGTTCTACACCTCCCAGCAACTTATTTAACTGTCCGGACAGTCAGAAATCGCTTGTGGAACACTGGGGAAATTCCAGAGGAAAGCTAATGTTGTGCTAATATTTTAAAAGGGCAAACGACATTGATCCCAGGAAAGATAATGGAGCGGCTGATACCTGACTTGATTAATAAAGAATGAAAGGAGGGTAATGTAATTAATGCCAATCAAAACGGGTTTATGGAAAACAGAGCCTGTCAAGCTCACTTGAGATCATTTTTTGGTGAGAATACAAGTTTGCTTGACAAAGGGCATAGTGTGGTACATGGCTTGGTACCGCATGACATTTCGATTAAGAAACTAGAAGGATTCAAAATCAAAATGGCACACGGTAAATGGCTGACAAACTGGCTAACTGACAGATCGCACAAAGTAATTATAAACGGGGAATGTTCATGGAACGGGTGTGTTTCTAGTGGCGTTCCGCAGGGATTCCTTCTTGGCCCTTTGCTGTTTAATATTTGTATCAATGACTTGGAAGAAAACATAAACACATCACTGATCAAGTCTGCAGATGACACAAAGATTGAGGGAGTGAAGAGGACAGGTCACTGATACAGAGCAATTTGGATCGCTTGCTAAACTGGGTGCAAGCAAACGATATGTGTTTCAATATGGCTAAATGTAAGGTCATACATCTAGGAACAAAGATTGCGGGCCATACTTACAGGGTGGGGGACGCTATCCTGGGAAGCATGGACTCTGAAACAGATTTGGGGGGTCTTGGTGGATAATGCGCTCCCAGGGTGATGCTGGGGCTAAAAGAACTAATGTGATCCTGGGATGCATAAACAGAGGAATCTCAAGTAGGAGTTGCGAGGTTATTTTACCCTTGTGTGGGGGGTTGGTGCAACCAGTGCTTGAACACTTTGTCCAGTTCTGGTGTCCACACTTCAGCAAGGATGTTGCAAATTTGGAGAAGGTTCAGAGAAGAGCCACGAGAATGATTAAAGGATTAGAAAGCTGCCTTATAGTGAGAGACTGGAGGGGCTCAATGCATTTAGCTTAACATTGAAAAGATTAAGGGGCGACTTGATCACAGTCTATACGTATCTACATCTATACGTATCTATACATATCTACATGGGGAAGAAAAATTTGATAAGAAAAGCCTCTTTAATCTAGCAGACAACAAGATCCAGTGCCTGGAAGTTGAAGCTAGACAAATGCAGAATAGAAATAAGGTGCAAATGTTTACGTGAGGGTAATTAACCATTGGAACAACCTACCAAGGGCAAGAATTCTCTGTAGTAACTCAGAGCCCTCCCCACCTAGTGTCCCATCCCTGCAATAGCTACATTCCCTTTGACGTCTATAGGAGCGGGATTACCAACTAGACCTACACTTCCATAGGTGCTTTCACTCCGGGCCTCTCCAAGTACGTGCCAGCCCCACGGCGTAGTGAGGGATCGGAAGGCGCGTCTACACTGCAGGGAGACACCCGTGGCTGGCCCGTGCCAGTTGGCTCAGTTTGCGGAGCTGTTCAATTGCAGCATAACTGTTCCGGCTCCAGCAGCCCAAGATCTGGGACCCTTCCCAGGGGCTTAGGCTGCAGCCTGCACCCAGATATCTACACCCAGCCGTGGGCTTTTAATTGCAGCGTAGACATACGCTCAGAGGCCCAAGGAGAAGGGAAGTGACTTGTCCGAAATCACACAGCACAGCCAGGATTAGAACCGCGGTCTGCACGGCCTGTGCATGAGAACATCCAGCTGCTGTAGGTCCAAAGGGGGCGGGGGGAGGCTGCCCATTTTTCTCAGCTAGTTCAACAGCAGTGGGGGAAGCTCTTCTGGTCTGTAGAGGAAACTCATCCCTCTGGAGACGGCTGGCACGCAGGCTTAGGCACCTGAGTCAGCTTAAGTGGGATTCAAGGTGGGGGGAGCTGGCCCTGGCTGCTGGATCTTCGCCTGGGGGTGAATTTCATTCAGCAGGAGGCGGGGGGAGCAAGCTGAAAAGGCAGCCAGCGACCACCAGGGTGGAGAACTTAATTCTGTTGATGAAAAAAAAAAAAGAAGCAGCAATTGGCCATTAAAATTCATGAAACCCGTTAACAGAAAACATAAAGTAATGCGGAGCTCCTTCCGGCTGATGACAAAGCTGTGGAATTAGGTATTCATTACAGCTCAGTACATTTGCAAACTTCGTGTTTAAATCACCATTATCAGCCCGATACTCCATCTGGGTGACTTGGTAATGAAGAGCTGCTGGTTAGCTCCTGCCATGCCGGACAGCAGGGCAAGGGACAGGAAGGAGGGGGTTGGCCGGGACTTGGGGTCGCTCTGCAGTGGCTCTGATGGGGAACGGAGGAGCCTGACGGTTGGCTCCAGGAGGCTCTGTTCTGTGGGTGGCTAAGAAGGGCAGCACCAGCGCTCCTTGGTGCCAAGGGCAACCTAGCAGTTAGCATCAGCGGGCGTTGGTTTGGGCCACATGGGCTGTGGCACAGCTGCTGCAAACCAGCCACGCAGCCTTCCCTGTGGTTCAAAGGACCCCTGTGGTCGCTGCTGTCCCTGGTTCAGAGCATTCCAGAGGGGAAGGAGGGGGTGTAGCTGGCGTCATCTGCTGCAAGGAAGCTTGTGTTAGTGCATTATTATGTATTATTTGTATTGCAGTAGCGCCTAGGAACTCGTCATGGAGCAGGGCCCGGTTGTGCTAGGCGCTGTACAGACATAGAACAGACAGTCCCTGCCCCATGGGGCCTCCGATCTGCCTGTGCTGGGGCAGAGTCCCCCCCCCTCAGCTCCCAGGAGAGAGGAGGCGCAAGTTACTTCTGCTCTGTCCCTGCCTGCACCAGGAGGGATTCAGACACTAGAGAGAGAATCACTAGTGCAGCCCCCAAACTCTGACCTCTCCCTGCCATCCCCCCGCCCTCCCCCCATGGCCCATGTGCCCCTGCAAAGGTCTGCAGTGGACAGGGTGACCAGATGTCCTGATTTTATAGGGACAGTCCCGATTTTGGGGTCTTTTTCTTATATAGGCTCCTATTACCTCCTACCCCCTGTCCCAATTTTTCACACTTGCTGTCTGGTCACTCTAGCAGTGGAGCAGACCGGGCATGACATCCCTTCCTTCCCCTGCACGGAGGAAGAAACGGGATCCAGGCAGAGGCACCCTTTGGGAAGGCGGGGGAGGGGGGCAGGTGTGCCCTGTGTGAAGCCACCTGCTGGGTCCTCCAGGCCCTGGGCTCCTTTCCATGCAGCTTGGGACCAAACTTGATTGCACCCGCAGGTACCTTAGCAGCCGCGGCTGTCTGGTGCCTTGGCACAGCTCTGTCCTTGCCCAGGGGCTAGGGGGAGAGGCCTGGCGCGGGATCGGGATTTGAAGACTAGTGGGGCTGCTGGCATAGCGGCAGAGACAGGCGCCCCGTGCTTCAGCACGGAGCTAGAAGCAGCTTCACGGGGAGGGGAGGTAACAAGATCCAGCAGGGACTGCACGGGGTGGGGATCAGAAGCCGGGGGCTGTGTTCTGGGAGGTGACCGTGGGCAAGTCGTTTGGACCGTGAGCTCTTTGGGGTAGGGGCTGTCTGTGCAGCCCCTGGCACGATGGGGCCTGGAGGTCAGGTTAGGTGCTATTAATAACGACTGCCAGGGCCGAGGCCGTTCTCTGCTGACTCACGGGGTGTTCGTTGCTCTCTGCTCCCCTCCGAGCCACCCCGGACACACAGAATCTAGAAATCGGCTGCCTCGGGCCTGTCCCGCGTGCTCAGCGTTCTGCCCCTGCTGGGCGCGGAGCCAGCTCTGGGACCTTTGATCCGTGCGGAGCGAAGTGTTTTTCTTTCCTTTTTCATATCTTTTTTTAAGTTAAAAATCCACATTTCCCCCCCTCACTGCCTGGGAACGAGTTTCACAAATCTCACAAGCTGTGGTGCGTTTCCTTCACTGTAATTAGCAGCGTTTCTGCAGGCAAATGGCTGTCTGGAGTGGAAGTGGCATTTCCTTAATTAAAACAATTCATTAGGGTGGGGTGAGAGCGAAGATAAAACGCTTCCCTCCAGGAATGGCTGTTACAGCTGAAAACCCCGACAGGGGCAACTTCTATTTTAAACAGCGCTAATTCCATCCACAATAACAGAAGCAGTGAGCTTCCCCGCAGCAGTGCCCCGGCCGTGACGGCGCAGACTGCAGCAGCGAGCTTCCCCGAGCAGTGCCCCGGCCGTGACCGCGCGGACTGCAGCAGCGAGCTTCCCCGCAGCAGTGCCCGAGCCGTGACGGCGCAGACTGCAGCAGCGAGCTTCCCCGAGCAGTGCCCCCGCCGTGACAGCGCAGACTGCAGCAGCGAGCTTCCCCGCAGCAGTGCCCCAGCCGTGCCGGCGCAGACTGCAGCAGCGAGCTTCCCCGAGCAGTGCCCCGGCCGTGACAGCGCAGACTGCAGCAGCGAGCTTCCCCGCAGCAGTGCCCTGGCCGTGATGGCGCAGACTGCAGCAGCGAGCTTCCCCGAGCAGTGCCCCAGCCGTGACAGCGCAGACTGCAGCAGCGAGCTTCCCCGCAGCAGTGCCCTGACTCGCCCAGGATGCCCTGTGAGCGCCCTGGACAATCCCAGCTGCAACTCCTGGCAGCCTGAGCTCTCTCGGACCAGCGCCCCTGCCGATGACAAATCAGAGACGCGGCGCTGGTGCCGATGTGCTCCCCGGTGGGCCGCTCTGCCGGCGCGCTGCTAATCCGACATTCCTTTTGTTCTGCCGTCCCTCTCCCCCCTAACTGCGGCTAAACGGGACTTGCCGTGGTCTCTGGAGGGCCCCGGGCTGCACAGTGAGCGTGGCGGGGCCTTTCATGTCCCGCTTGGGACCCTTTAGCTCCGCTGAAGGCAGAGGATGTTCCGTCAGAAGCCTGGCTCCCCCCCACATCGCCCCCTTCCCCCTGCAGCTCCCACAGGCGGGTACTTGTCTGGCTCCTGCCATCCGGGAGAAGATGAAGGTGCCACTGAGGACGGGGAGAGGGAGGAGGGGAGCGCTCTCCATTGTGCTAGTCCCCTGGTGCCAGGCTTCAATGGCATGCAGGCCCTTAGTCCTCCTGCCCCCCTCCCCACCAGTGCATTATGGGAGGGGAGGTTTCCCCCTCGTCTTCCTCCCAAGCCTGTGAGACTGGGGAGGGTTGGCTGGGTTAGTGTGTGCGCGTGTGCAGGTGTGAGTGCACGTATGCGTGTGCGCCCGTGCAAGTGAGGGCGTGCGTGCATGAGTGGGGGTATGTGTGCAAATGAGTGTGCATGAGCGTGCCTAGGCATAGGGGAGGGGTGGGGGGGGTCTCTCCCTCTGGGGCTGGCGTGAACAGCCTCGCCGAGCGAGCAGTCTCCTCTCTGCGGTGCCATGGGCGGCAGCTTTTCACTCACACCACAGAGCCCTGGTGAAACACGAGGGCGCCATGGATTCCGGCGGAGTTAAGCCTGCATCACACCGGGGCTGAACTTGGCCCGGAAGTCCGCCCGCGCCTCGCTAGGCAGGTCTCAGGCTGCTCCAGAGCCAGCGAGGTCCCCGGGGAATGGGCCGGGTCAGCCTTTGATCCAGTGGGGGGAGGTTTGGGGAGCCAGAGGGACACATTGCCTGACTGTAGCAGGGTGCTGGTGCAAAAGCACCCTGCCCAGTCAGCTCCAATCAGGGGAAGCAGATTGGGGCTGATGGAAAAGGCCTGATGCCGGCCTGAGGATTGGCAACACCTGCTGGCCTGACAAACCAAGCGCTATAAAGGCTGGGAGGGAGCCTGAAGGTGGGGGGCAGCCAGGGAGGGGTCAGTCAGGGAGGGAACTGGAAGCCTCCTAGCTGAAGGCTGCCTGTAAAGGAGGTGACGAATCCTTCAAGGCATGTCTAGAGAGACACTGGTGGCGGGAGAACCGTATATAAATAAAGACACGGGTGGTTCCCAACCCTGAAGCCTCTCTGAGCTTTACTGTGGGGGAGCAAGTGGGCCCCAGGAAGAGGGGCAGGACTTGAACCCTGTTACATGGACAGAAGGGGGGGCTCTCCAGAGCTGGGTGGTGGTGGTGGTAATTGGATCTCAAGCGCCCTCCCATCCAGCCATGGTCCTTCATGGGGCTCCCTGCGCCAGCCCCTCATGATGCCCCCACGCCACTCAGGTGAGCCAGCAAAGCCAGTGGCTTCTATTCAATGCCCTGCTTCAAAGCATCCTCTGAAATGTCTCGTTAGGACGTCAAGTATCGGCGGGGGAGCCGTGTTAGTCTGGATCTGTAAAAAGCAACAAGGAGTCCTGTGGCACCTTAAAGACTAAGGGCTGGTCCACACTAGGGGCGGGATCGAACTAACGCGACGCACCTCGCGGCCGCGCGGCGCCGCGATCGAGGTTCGGGGCACCTACTTCGAACGCCGGTACTCCTGCAGGGCGACCGGAGTACCGGAGTTCGAAGTAGCGCGTTCGGGGATCGATCTATCGCGTCCAGACGAGACGCGATAGATCGATCCCCGATACTTCGATGGCTACCCGCCGATCCGGATGTATTAGCCCATAAGCTTTCGTGGGTGAATGCCCACTTCGTCAGACGCATGTCGTTAGGACGTGATGCTGCAGCTCAGGTCAGCCGGGGTCCTGCCTTTGTCCCAGAGCTCGGGATCGGAGCGAGCAGCAGCCCCCCAGGAATGTTCTGCTGGGATTGGGGTCATCGCTGGCTCCTGTTCTCATGGGCATCCCCCACCCCATCGCTTCCAGTAACGGGCAGCGCCCCCGTCCTGTCCAATGCCGGCAAACCCTTATCCTACCAAAGGGCAGCAAATCACAGGCCGTGCAGACCATATCCCCTGGCTGGGCAGCACCCCCGGATCCCCGGCTAAGCATGGGTGTGCAGTGCCCCCATGGCCGGACAGCGCCCTGTTGCCTCCTGGCTAAGCAGCACCCCCACACCCTGTGGCTGGGGCAGTGCCCTCACTGATGGGCAGGACCCATAGGGCAGCACTTCCCTCCCACAAAGCCCCCTTCCCCTTCCCCGGCAGGAGCAGCATCGGCAGGCTAAGCCCAGCGAGAGGACGCTCAAGAGGGAAACAAAGCTGACGCAATCGCCTGGCATAACAGCTTGAGGCAGGGCAGGACCCTGACCACCCCCCCCGCCCCCATGTAGCCAGTGAGGCCACGCCAAGGAGCTGGGCTGTTGCCCCCGGGGAGCAGAGGAGCCCCCGACTGGTCGCTCCAGTGTAAATATCCATGTGTTACTTAGCGACTAATTGCAGGGAGGTTGATGACTAGAATCCTGGGGAGGGGGGTTCCCCGCCTTATGGAGCATCTTTAATCAGAAAGATGTTAATTACTCCCATCTTGAGCTGCTGCTTTGGGGATTGGCCCTGCTTTGAGCAGGGGGTAGGATTAGATACCTCCTGAGGTCCCTTCCAACCCTGAGATTCTATGATTCTCCAATCCCATTCTCCAGCTTGGAGAAGGTTCCCGCCCCCCTGCTTCCCCGCTTCCCCCTGCCCACCCCGGTCCAGCCCGGTCCCCCTTCATTCCGCCTTCATTCTTGTATCGAAGAGACAACAGAACCCCCCCACCCCCACCCCTTCCCCAACGCCCACGGGAGCCGCCTGCCTTGCCAGCTCCCGCTCCGGAATGCGGCCCTGACCTTCCTTCGCGAGAGGCGGGAAAGGGATGGATTTCCAGCAAGAACCGGGCGGGTGGCATAAAACCGGAGCTCAGGCTCTTCCTCTGTTTACAGCCCCAGCGCTGGCCAGCCCTTCCCAGCCCGGACGCTGGCGCTGTGGAGCCTGTCAGGTTATATTGGGCCAAAAAGGAGAAAAACAAAGGATCTTAGCCGAGGAGGAGGGTGGGGAGAGGAAATGCCGTCCGAGATCCACCCTGCCTCTTGCTAGCTGAGGCTTTACTGGCCTCAGCTGTATCGTCCGGAGAGATGGGGCTGGTGCAAAAAGCCACATCCCATCTGTGCCCCACAGCTCTGCGGTGGTTGGGATCTAGGGCTGGGAGTTACAGCCCCCCCTCTGGGTTTTAGAGGTTTTTAAGGCCTGGCTTGACAAAGCCCTGGCTGGGATGATTTAGTTGGGGATTGGTCCTGCTTTGAGCAGGGGGTTGGACTAGATGATCTCCTGAGGTCCCTTCCAACCCTGTGATTCTATGATTGCCCATGTTGTTTAGCCGGTAGCCTCCCCAGGGCAGGGAATGTGTCTCCCCTTCATCTCCCAGTGGACAGGAGTCAGGAAAACTGGGGTCTGTTCCTGGCTCTGAAACTGACTCGCTTGTGTGACCTTGGGCAAGTCACTTAGGGCAACACTGTGGAGCCTAAACTGAGGCCAAGCCCGTCTTTAGGCGTGTAAATAAGACTGACCTGAATCTCAGAGGCCACGCGAATCCCATTGGCCTCCATGGAGTCACTCCGGCTTGACACCGTTGTAACTGAGAGCAGAATTTAGCCCAAGGGTGGGCAAACTACGGCCACATCCGGCCCTTCAGATGTTTTAATCTGGCCCTTGAGCTCCCGCCAGGGAGCGGGGTCGGGGGCTTGCCCCGCTCCGGCGCTCCCGCCGGGGAGTGGGATCAGGCATTTGCCCCGCTCCACACGTGCCATGGCTCTGCATGGCTCCCACTCCAGCTCCTATGTGTAGGGGCAGCCAGGGGGCTCTGCGCACTGCCCCCGCCCCAAGCGCGGCCCCTGCAGTTCCCATTGGCTGGAACCATGGCCAATGGGAGCTGCAGGGGTGGTGCCTGCAGATGGGGCAGCGCGCAGAGCCGCCTGGCTGTGGCTCCACGTAGGAGCCGGAGGGGAGGACATGCCGCTGCTTCTGGGAGCTGCTTGAGGTAAGCGCTGCCTGGAGCCTGCACCTCTGACCCCCTCCTGCGCCCCAACCCCCTGCCCCAGTCCTGATCCCCCTCCCGCCCTCCAAATCCCTTGGTCCCAGCCCAGAGCACCCTTCTGCACCCCTCAGCCCCAGCCCCACCCCAGAGCCTGCATCCCCAGCCGGAGCTCTCACCCCCCCACACACACACCAACCCCCTGCCCCAGTCCAGAGCTCCCTCCTGCACCCTGAACACCTCATTTCTAGCCCCACCCCAGAGCCTGCACCCCCAGCCAGAGCCCTCACCCCTTCCCACACTTCCACCCCCCAATTTCGTGAGCATTCATGGCCCGCCATACAATTTCCATACCCAGATGTGGCCCTCATGCCAAAAGGTTTGCACACCCCTGATTTAGCCCCTGGAATCGATATTGCTCCATTGAGCAGTAGTCGGTCGCCAGGAGAAAGGTGGCGTTTCCCCACAGCTCCCGTTCTGCGGCCGGCGCTGGGAGAAACGGGCGGGTCTCAGAGTCCCTCCCCCGTGGGAAGGGTTGGCAAATGCTGCATTTTTAACAGCAGCCGCTAGACATGCAAAACCTACTGCCCTGCTGTGTCCAGGTACTGGGCAGCACCTGGGGAACCGAGCGCCTAATGGCAGGTGAGCGAAAGAGGGAGCAGGTGAGGGTGTGTATCCATGCAAGTGTGCACGCCGGGTTTGTGCGTGCAGTGAGTCCGTGTAACCGTGTGCGCACACAGGCAACCGTAGCGGGGAGCAAGTTCAAGACGCTTTCCTGCTGTGCTCAATAACTTTCCAGAGACGTTCCCCAGACCAGCTTTTCACATTCCTCGCCAGTCATTTATCACCTCCTTTTAAATGGGGCCTTTTAGTTAATCCAAGAACTGCCAATACTAATTGATTTTCTTTCAGTCCCTGGAGGACTCAAGTTCCAGATGTTCACAGCTGGCCGGGCTATCTGTAAGAACTGTCTCTGTTACCAGCGACCCCAGGAGGAGGCTGAGCACTAGGTACAGGATTAACCTTTGGCTGAACTAGACCAACGAGACCATATTACCTGGTTAGTTACCGGCTCTGCAAACAGGGGCTCATTCCCTAAGGCCAGTTTTCCAGCTGCCTCCTTTCAAAATGAAGCAGGAGGCAATTATGAACTGATTGGCCGTCAATCCAACCAGACGGGGCATCAGTACAAACTCTCCCACCAGAGACGCTGATGAAACTGGCCAGAGACCAATCTACGTCAGCGGAGGGCGGGGGGAAGCTGGAGAAAGTTCCTATCTTGGAGTGGTATCTTAGAAATTGGATTTTGGGGGGGGGGGGGGGGGGGAGGAAAGTCTGGTGGAAAAGAGCAATCGCCGTCTCAGCTGTGTCTCTGCGTTGATTTTGAAAGCCCTGAGATTTAATGTGGTTATGGGCTGAAATGAAACATACACCCACAGCTGATCAGAAAAGCTTTGTCAAACACAGAGCGCTTAGACAAGGGGGAGGGGGGTAAAACACCCTGGCTGGCTCGATGAAAATCACTAGAATTCAACTGCCAAATAAATCCGAGCTGTTAACAGCAGCGGGAATGGAGAGCCTGGCGTGGCTGGCTCATTAGGGGGTAGTTATGGGGCGTTATCGAGTAGGGTGGCAAAGTGGCACACGGTAAGAAGAGTGGCTGACTGCTGAATCTGGGGGCCAGGGGAGGACTGGCTGTGTTTATTATTTATTTAAAGTTACAACCACGGCCAAGTATTTAGATTATAATAGGAAAAATCCCCACCGAGGTGAGAATAAAAAAGAGGAGTAGAAATGGGAGGCATCCGCAAAACAACAGCCAGGTGTGTTAGAAATGGGCTCAGTGACACAGACAGGTAGGGGTCACCAGTCTGTCCTGGCCCAGTGCAGAACTCCCACCGTGTTAGCGTCACTTGAGATCGGGGCCCCGCTGTGCCAGGCGCTGTACAATAACCGTCCGCAGCGCTTCATCGGTAGATCGCAAAGCGCTTTACGAAAGAGGTCAGCGCCGTTATCTCCATTTTGCGGATAAGGGAAACTGAGGCACAGAGAGGCGGAAGACCCACGTGCACAAAGGGACTTTGGCGCCTAAACCCCAGCTTAGGCCTAAGCCTGTGTGTGGATCGAGGCTGAAATGACTGACCCCAGGTCACGCACGTGGCAGAATCAGGAACACAGCGTAAGTTTCCTGAGTCCCAGGCTGCTGCTCAATCCACTAGGCCACACAGCCTCCCAAGTGCACAGCCAGTGGCACCTTCTGCCCCCAATTGCTGTTGCCATTTTACAGATGGGAAACTGAGGCAGAGAGGGTGAGAAAAGCAGGGTTCCGCTGAGCCTTAGCAGACGCTTTAGTACAAGTCAGGTTGGTGGCTGGCAGCTACTCTAGGGCTCAATTAGAAGTAAGGGGTGAATTCACTCACGTGAGCCTCTGCCCTGGAAAACACGGCTTGAAGGGAACTGGTGCTGTGCTCTATACAGCAGCACAGACCCCAGCCGAGACCGGGCACCCCGTTGGGCTGGGTGCTGCCTGCAAGGAGGGACAGCCCCTGGCCTGAAGAGCTCACAGGGGTACGTCAACCCAAGCGAAGTAGCATGCTCTAAGGAGCAGTGTGGCTGCAGCTGCCTGGCCTAGCTAGCCAGTACAATCCCGGCCAACCTCAGCGCACTGCTGTTCTCAGCACGCTCGCTCCGCCAGAGCTGGAAATTACCGAGCGGGAGGTACCCCTAGCCGACACACAGCGAGGAAGGAGTGTTATCCCCCCCCGGCCGCCTTTTACAAGTGGGGAAACTGAGGCACGGAAGGATGGCAGTGACGTCACTTACGGGCTCAGAATTCACCAGCTTCAGCTGGTTGCAGGGGCACTGAGCACTCTAGCAACTTGGTCAGGCACCGACAGCCCCAGGGGAGCCTAGTGCCACGCACAGCATGAGTGTGGTCTCGGCGCCGGAAGGGTTAACGTAAAGAAACCCAGTTAGTGGGTTGAATGTCCCCCCCCCCCCCCCCCCCCCCCCCCCCCCCCCCCCCCCCCCCCCCCCCCCCCNGCCCAGACTAAAAGAACGTCTCTTCCCACAATCCCGCGGGGTGCCCGCATTCTGCTGCTCAGGGCCCTTCAGGTGGCCTGGAGCATTCAATGCTGCGGTCGCTGACACTGCAAACATCAAACGTCCCCAGCCGCTCCGCCTCTCAGGGAGGAACAGCCGCTCTGCGCCCAGGAGAAGAGGCTGATTGTTGGGGTCGGTGGAGGGGGCGTTGCTAGATTGGGGCCAGGAGGGGCCAGGCGGTTTCTCTGGCTCCAGTCGCCCAACAAAGGCTGCTTTTCTTGTCCCCCCCACTCCCTGCCCGCTTGCTTTCCGACAGAGTGGCTGGATCTTAAAGGGGCCCTGATTATTGTATGCACCTCGCTAGAGTGCCCATCAGCCGGGGTAGCGGAACAGAGGAGGCAGCGTGTCCTAGTGGTTCACACAGCAGCCTGGGACACAGTTGTGGGTTCTATTCCTGGCTATGCTGCTAGGCGCCCTGGGCAAGTTGTGGCCCCTGGCCGTGCCTCAGTTTCCCCATATGTAGAATAGGGCTAGTGCTACTGACGTGCTTGGTAAAGCGCTTTGAGATCCGTAGATGAAAAGTGCTTATGAAGGAGGGTCATTTCCAGCCATGGCTAGGGAGTGGCATCTCCACAGCAGGCTCCCTTTGGCTGGAGAAAGTGCTAAGAGCAGCTGGGGGATCTGTCTCATGGTCACACCCAAGGACTTGCCCCAGAACAGGTCGCCACGGAATTGCCCTGTGCCCCTGCCCTGAGGGGGTTAAAGCAGCGCTGGAGAGGGCTGTGGCGGAGAAAAGCTGGGCTGATTGGGGGAAGCAGCCACAGGTGAGGCCACGCCCCAATCAGGCCACAGCTGGCCCTATAAAAGGGCTGCGAGCCAGCTGCTCAAAAATAGACTCTCTCCAGCTTCATGAGAGAGAAGGACCTGGCTGCCTGGGAGCAGAGAAGGGTGGAGGAGCTGGGGAGCTCAAGCCTGGAAAACCCCCAGGCTGCAGACCTTGTTAAAGGCCTATAAAAGGTACTGGGGCTGCAGAGGGGCAGCCCAGAGATAGGCAAAGGCAGCAGGTCCTAACCCCCCCCTGCCGATGATGAGTGGTTTATAGACTGCAGTCCGCCCCAGTGAGCGAGGGCTAGATGATGACTGGCAGTAGCCACTGAGGCAAGGTGGGGATAGAGGGTTGGGGGTTCCCCCAGGTGGGGAGACCCAGATTGGGGGTTATTGCTGGGGGCAGAACCCTGATCTAGAAGGGCACCGGGGTGCAGGAGGGACATGGGGGGCCAGCGGCAGGCGAGACACTGGCCTGCAGAGGACACTCTGGGCTGGAAGAGCTAGTTCCCTGGATGACCAGCAGGAGGCGCTGCCCCGCCACATGCCCCCAATGGGGCGGGTGGGGGGAGCACACACCAGGGCAGGGGCTTTGCTGCCTCTAGTCTCCCCTCTGGCTGCCATTGCTTCCCTGGGCAGAATCAAAGCAGCTGGTTCCTCTCCAAGCAGACCCCTCGCCGAGCTCTGTTTAGGCCCCTATCTCCATTTCAATGGAACTCCCTGTTCCTTATTAACGTCCCCTGATTACGGACTCCTACAATCATCTAGTCTGGCGTCCTGCCCATGGCAGGCCACAGAACCTCCCCCACCCACTCCTGTAACAGACCCCTAGCCTCTGGCTGAGTGACTGATGTCCTCCAATCATGATTTAAAGACTTCAAGGTACAGACACTCCACCATTGACACTAGCTTAAACCTGCAAGTGACCCGGGCCCCATGCTGCAGAGGAAGGCGAAAACCCGCCCAGGGTCTCTGCCAATCTGCCCCAGGGGGAAATTCCTGCCTGACCCCGGCTATGGCGACAAGTTAGCCCCTGAGCATGTGGGTGAGACCCACCAGCCAGACACCTGGGAAAGAATTCTCTGCAGTAACTCAGAGCCCTCCCCAGCTAGTGTCCCATGACCGGCCATTGGCTGCTAGCAGTGGCAGATCGGCTACGTGTCACCGTAGGCTGTCCCATCCCCTCCATCAATGTATCCGGCTCAGGCTCGAAGCCAGTTTGCGTTTTTGGCCCCTACTGCTCCCCTTGAGAGGCTACTCCAGAACTTTGCTCCTCTGATGGTTGGAAACCTTCGCCTGATGGTGTGACTGTTGTTATGCCCAGCCTGAGTGGACGGCGCCTGGGTGGGGTGGGAAGGTGGCAGGTGGCTGGGGAGCTCTGGGCTCAGGATTCGATCAGAGCCTGTGGCCATGTCCCAGAGGTGGGCGCAGCCCCCTCGGGCCAGATCATCCTAGGGAGGGAAGGATTTATCCCTAATATCAGCCTCTCCCCGGGGGACGGAACCAGGCCTAAGCATGCCTCTGGCTGAATGCCCAGCATGCTCCCCCAGGGGGTTAGAGGCGTCTCCATTCTCCCTCAGCAGTAGCAGGGCTTTTATCCTCTCTGGGCTCCTGCCGCTAGGAGGCGGGATGGGGGCACACACCAGAGCCAGTGCATGCCCGGCGCAGCCCCAAAGAAGAGCCCCATGGCAAAGTGCCAGTGCAGTAGGACAGGCTGAGGGTGCAGGGCAGAGGCCTCTGGCTGCTACAAGGATGGGGGAGGGTAATTCGTCCTCGGATCTCCATGCACCCATCAGTCAATACCATCGACCCCTGATGGTGGGGCAGGGTATGTGGGCGTGAGGGGGGCAGGGTATGTGGGCACGAGGGGCAGGATAGGGCGGTGAGGGGACAGGGGTGTCACAATCCTGAGATGCAGAGAGAAGGTGCCAGGGCCATCCGGGGGGGTGGGGAGCAATTTGCCCCGGGCCCCACGAGAATATAGTATTGCAACTTTTTTTTATGGAAGGGGCCCCCAAAATTGCTTTGCCCCAGGCCCCCTGAATCCTCTGGGTGGCCCTGGAAGGTGCCTGAGTTCACCGCCTGGTGAGAGCTCACACTAGGGAGGGAAACCAGAGTCCTGCCCCCATTAAGCTACGTGTGGCCTGCTGGTGCTTTAGGGGGGCTGGGGCGGGGGGGTGAGAAGCCCCCAGCTGCTGCCTTAGCTCCAGCCGCAGGCTGCATCTTCTCCCCTCTCTCTCGGCTCACTCAGATTATTATGGTTCAGCCTGAACCTCTCTGGTCTGTCTTCAGGGCAATTTCCAGTAAGAATGTGAATCCGCTGCTCAGTACAGAGATGCAGCAATCTGGGGGGAGGAGGGAAAGCGGGGTGAACGGCGGAGGGAGAACGGGAGGGGAGTGGGGGGAGCGGCGGAGGGAGAACGGAGGGGAGGAAGCGGGGTGAGTGGTGGAGGGAGAACGGGGGGAGAAAAGGGGGTCAGAGACAGAAAAGCGAGGGGAAGACGGAGCACGGGAGAGATGTCGATGCTGGTTTGGGGCTGAAGCCGTTTGTGGGCTCCTTTGTGTGTCACCCAGCAGGTCAATATGGCGCGGGCCCGATGGCATTAGTAATGATTGTCATTGTTGGTATTCGAGAGCATGCCCACACAACGACCCCTTATATTAGGGTGACCAGACAGCAAATGTGAAAAATCGGGACGGGGGGGGGGGGGGTAATAGGAGCCTATATAAGAAAAAGACCCAAAAATCGGGACTGTCTCTATAAAATCGGGACATCTGGTCACTCTACCTTATACAGACCAACACCCGCCCCACGCACACTCAGACACAAACACATGCAGAGCTCACACCGAATCACAGTTACACAAATCAATGCACATATACCACACACACCACTGAACTCACCCACATAACCACACTTACACAAGTCAATGCACATGTACCCCACACACTCACACAGCATACAGCTGAACTCACACACAAGTGAATGCACAGGTACCACACACACACACACACCACTGAACTCACCCACATAACCACACTTACAGAAGTCAATCCACATGTACCTCACACACAGACAGAATACAGCTGAACTCACACACATAATCACACTTACACCAGTCAGTGCACGGGTACCCCCCCACACACACACACAGCATACAGCCAACTCACACACGACACAAATCAACATGCATTTCCCACACCTGCATACATGCACAGAGCACACACCTGCACGCAAAGAAATGCACACACACCTCACACAAGCATGCCCTTCCCATGCTCTCCCACCCCGACAGAAGCACATACACATCCAAACCACACTAACACAAAGCCTGCTCTTAACAGAAACCACCAACGCAGCTCACACTCGAAACACACACACATTCTTTCCTTCCTTCCCCCATCCCCCTGCACGCACGATCCCCGAAGCCAACCAGAAAACAAAATCACCAAAGTGATGCACAGGGCTTGACTTCTCTGCAGTGAAACTTTAATCTTTGGTGCTGGGTAACCTGTTTATTTATAGGCTTCGCTCACTGTGTGTGACAGAAGGCAGGTCCTAAGTAAATATCTCTCAGTAGGCCCTTGCAGTGATGCTATCTTCACAGGGTTTACAGCTTCAAAGAGTTCTGCCTCAAAGCTCCCAAATATCTTTTCATCATTTCAGCCTAGATCTAATTATCCATCCGTAGATATAAGACACTTTGTCTATTCTTGCTGCTGCTGACCAAAAAAAAAAAAGAGCACGCTTTATTTTTTTTCATTTGGAGCTGTTTGTTTGCATTCTGATTCTAGTTTCAGTCCATAACTTTTCTCCGAATGCTTTCAGTTCTGAGGATGTGTTGTCATTCGGGATGGTCAATTAAGAAATACTCGTGCATAGATGCAGTAGTGCAAAGGGATCACACCGGTGTTATACGCTCAAGGAAGCAGGGAAGTACTGGTGAATAGATGCACAAGTGCAAAAGGATCACACTGGTGTTACACGCTCAAGGAAGTGGGGAAGTACTGGTGAACAGGTGCACCAGTGAAAAGGGATCACAATGGTGTTACACACAGAGTGAAGTACCGGTGAATAAGTGCAGCAGTGAAAAGGGATCACACCAGGGTTACACACATGGGGAAGTACTGGTGAATAGGTGCACCAGCAAGAAGAAGTCACCATGGAACAAAGGTGTTCCGCAATCAAGGAAGTACTGGTGAACAAGTGCACTAGTGGAAAGGCATTGCTGCTGGACACCAGTGGTGGGTAGGGATAGTGGTGCCTGGGAGAACGGGGAGGTTGGTGTTCAGGGGGAACGGTACATGGGAGGGCAAGGAGCCTGGTGGTCCGGGGTACTAGTGGATGGATGAGCACTGTTTGCAGGCTGACTTACCGGCGAGCCGGGTTCGCTGGGAAGGAAAATGTCTTGTCCCTTATAGTTCTGCCCTACGGGCGACAGCTAGTAATTAAGCTGAAGGTACAGCACACGGTGTTCTCGCCGTCAGAGAAAGAGCATGCAGGGTGCTTTTAACTGCACCGAGTTAATAATTAAATGTAAGGTATATTTCCCACTTCATCTTGTGTGTAATTATATTGCAGGTATACCAAACGCTTTGCTTGTTAACATTTGCCTGAGAGGCTGCTGGTCGTGCCGGCTGGCCTCTCTGCTCTGAGCCGCGCCCGGGGTGTTACATTGCCCTGCACACTTGCTAGATCCCCGCAGGCCGTCCGGGCTGGAGCGTGGATGTGATTTCGGAAAGTAAAGGGGTACCACAAGGCCTAGCATTTGCCAGCAGCACGGGATCAAGTAAAGCGGCTTGCTGCTGTTCACACTGCCAGTTCCGGTCTTTGGGCTATTAGGGGTCTGGTTTAATATGTGTATTTAGTGTCATGATTGCATCCCTCATTTGCATGTGCAGTGCCAGGGATCATGCGTGGAAATGGCGAGCGAGGGTCGAACGGCTAATTGCAGCCGTGGCAAATGGCTCGTTCGGCTCACTTGCACCCACGATTTCCTGCTCTCTGCACACGGGCGAGGCTTGTGCTTTGCCCGTGGGATTCCCTGTCTCGGCGAGCAGCAGGGGTCCAGCTCCTGGGTGCAGAGGCCGGCCCGTAGGGTTGATGAGCCGGCCCCCTTTGCGACGCGCTTTGCGGTCTAGGGGTGAGACGTGCAATAGAAGAGTGAGGTGTTATTGTAAAGGAGAGAGAAGGCAGCTCATTGATGCTAAGAGCCAGCTTTGCTCTTGAACTGGCAGCGGGGAAGGGGAGGTAGCTCTCTCTGGTTCTGCTTACCCTTCCTGCCTTGGTCTGTCTGATCTACGCCGTCTGTAGGCTCTTCGTAACAGGGACTGTCTCCCAATATGTGTATGTACAGCGCCTAGCACAATGGGGCCCCGACAGTCATTGGGGCCTCTGGGGGTTACTGTCATACAGTTACTATAGGGATGACCAAGGGACAAATGTGTCCTTCCCTAATGATATAAACCAGGGATTCCCGAGAGTCTTCCAGACAGGAGTCGTTCTGAGCCATGGTGACCCAACCCATGTTGAAAAGAAAGGGGGTGTCAGGGTGAATCCTAACTGGTCAGTGTACATGATTGCACCCCTCATTTGCATGTGCCGTGCCGGGGATCATGCATAGAAATGGTGAGGGTTTGATTCACAGGAAAAGATCCAATCTCTCCAGTCCATCTGTGGCTTGTTTCCTTGATGAATGCAGAGCGCAAACCCCTGGCTGCACCTAGCAATGCCCCTTAGCTGAGCGAGGCCTTTCTCGTTAATTATTCAGTCTGGATTTATGAGGCATTGCAGCTCCCACGAATAGTGTCCACAGACTACGCGGTTAAATTTATTATTGGCCTGAGATCTAAGGAGACTAAAATTATAGCGACAGAGGTGGCGACAGCATTTGGCTTGGTGCACGGGTCCCTTGGCTTGTGATTTCTCTCTCTTAAGAGCAGCTGATATTCCCAGGAACTATATCAGCTGGGGAGAGGATTATTCATTATTAATTAGCCTTATTAAGGCTTTAGTACTTTGCTGAACTGGGGCCTTGGAATCTGGCTGGGACGCCAGGGCTAACATCCCTGCTCTTGAGAAAAGTGCCCCAGAGCCTTGAATAATCGTGAAGGGCCATGGCCAGGCGTCCCCCAAATGGTTAGCTGCCTTCTTACAGGCATGCCCTCCTCTGCAATAGGGTCACCTTGCTCATGTCTCTCCTCCCGCTCATGTCGAGCCTTTTGGTTTTCCATGTTGCTCTGTCTCCCCTCTTCCAGCCAAGAAACCTCCCCGTTTGATGGTGATGTTATGCAGACTGCACCATAGCGGGGTCATCTTCTTGATCCTGGAAGGGTCAGAGATCCATGAGCCACCGGGCTTAGCCAGGCTTCGAAAACACCTTTCAAGATGCCAACTGTCCTTTCGGTGATCAAGCCGGTAAGTCTGAAACGGCCTTGTTCTAATTAGAGGCCGACGAAGTGGAGCAGGAGTGAAGGGGAAAGTAAAAACTAAATTGAAGCGAGGGAGATGTTATCTTCCAAAGCTCAGGCAGACTGCTAGGGAGTGAAATGTCTGAGACGCTGCTTGTCTTCTGAGCGGACTTGGAGACGATAGGTGACGGATGTGGCAGAAGAATCTCAATAGACGTGCCAGATCTCCGTGTCTGAGGGGGAGGTAGGCAAGGGGGGGCTGGGCGCCCAGCTGCTCTGTGTGCCTCTGACACACACAACAACGTAAGAGGAAGGCTGGTCCTGTGGGTCAGGCGCAGGCTGCAGGAGAGCCCTGCCACAGATTCCTGGTATAACCTTAGTCACATCATGTCGCCACCCTGCGCTCCATCTCCTCACCTGTACTAGGGGGATAACAACAGATCCTAGTGGCCTCCCTCTGGCCTGTTTAGATGATAAGCTCTTTTGGGGAGGGACCCTCGCACGACAGGGATCGGCTCTGCTGTCAGTCATGTCCCTGACGTGCTGCCGTCACACACATGAACAAAGTGCTAATGGCTCCACTGACGTCAACAGGAGTTTTGCCCTTGACTTCGGTGGAGACAGGATTTTAACCCTAGGGCCTGACTTGTGGGCTACCCCAGGGTTTCCTGTACCTTCTGCCGCCTCCCCTTTGCAGGAGCACCGAGCTTCAGAGCCCTGCTGGCTTCTCAAACAGCAGCAAGGCCTCGACAGACCCAGCTTGTAGAACCTCATGTTCCGCAGCCCCCACCCGCGGCCTCCACTCCAAACGGCACCTTTATTCAAACGCCAGCCTTGGGAATGGAAATAGTGTCTATTCACAGCCGCGTTCAGATCTGCACGTGGAAGTAAATTTACCTTCCCCGGCTCTTCCGGGGTTTATGTGAGCTCAGCAATATATGAAATTGATCGTTTACGTGGGAGTGAATTTTTGTAGAGCTGCATGTTAGGTTTTTTTAATTTGATCCCGTTCGGCTCAGTTCGGTCTATTCATCCGTCCGATTCCCTTCTGACTTGCGAATCCCCCGGTTGCCTCCTGCCATTTATTATTAATTAAAAGACTGAAAATCTAGTTAAAGGAGGGGGGAATGGGATGGAGTGAAGGACAGAAGAAAGGTGGGCTGATAATCGGGGGGGGGGAAAAGAGCAAGAGATGATCCAGAGGAAAGAGGGAGAAAACAGAAAGGAGGAACAAGAATGTGGTAGGAGGGAAGGAAAGTGGCAGAGAGAAGGAGAGAGAAGAAGGAAATGTTAGGAATGGGGGGACAAGCTAGAGATAAAGAGGCAGCGTGGTCTAGTGGATTGGAACAGCCTGGGAATCAGGAGAGCTGGATTCTCTCTGCCACTGCCTTGCTGTGAGGCATTGGCTGAGTCACAATCCCTGGACTGCCACAGAGGTCCAGATGTGGGACTGTGATGTTCGTGCATTTGGGTGCTTCCTGGTCTTATATGTGGCCGCATGATGGAGCAGGGTAGTGGGTGACCCCAGAGGGCTCTATGCGCAGTCCATCCAGGGATGATTACACGTTGTGGGCTAGTGGGAGAGCAAAGATGACCTAGTCGATGTTCTGATGCTTCCATAATGGGAGCGGTATATAAATACCATAGATAACTTTGGTTATAAGACTCTCCTGTGATTGGGCCATATTTCTCAAAGGAAATATATATCAGCCAATGATTGGCCCAGGCTCTGAAGTTCAGATCAGGAGCCAGACTCTCCCAAATAAGAGCAGACCTGGGAATCTGGGTCCATCTTAGCCTGTCCTCCTGGGAATAGCACCAAGGCTGTGATCCAGCAAAGCACCTAAGCACATGCTTAAGTTTAAGCACTTGGCCAGTCTCCCGTGGCTAAAGCTAAGTACCCAGGCGGACGTGCTTTGCTGGATGGGAGCCTCAGTAACCGATCGATGCCGTGGGAAGTAGCTAGAGTGGCTCCAGGGATGGTCTGGAAGGATCACACTGCCCATGGAGCAGCGGTTGCGACCAGCAAACCTGGATCCATGTCCCCGGAGGATAAAGACGTTTGCTCAGTCACGGGCCTGGCACCGCCAACCTCCTGGGAAGCCCGAGGTCGTCACCAGCGTTCTTTGACAGGGCCGAGAGTGGCAGCTCACCTTTGAAGACCAACACGTGTTTCGGGGGCTTGGTCCAACGCCCAGCAGAAAGGCTGCAGAGAATCCGGCTCCAAGCCTCTGAGCAACGTGGAGAGAAGCAAAAGAGTCTGGGTTGTCAGACCTGTCTCCCCAGCCCCCTTGATCCTCTGAGATGTTTCTGAGAGTTTCAGATCTGTCCTCTGGGGGGGCTGGTGTCTTTTCTCCCCTCGTTCCCATCCATCTCCCCGGCTTCAGCGGAAGAGTCATTTCAATCACTCCCTCTCGTGATCAAACACGGGGCGTTGTTCTTTTGTTCTAATTAACAGTCACCCAGGGAAGGGATCACCTTGACAGGCTCCTGTGCGAAGAAATTCACCAGGCACTGCCGCTTTCTGCGTCACCAGCTCCGGGGGCTCCCCGCTGGGAAGTACAATGCCCTGTCATTAAACTGGCAACCCTCCCGTGCGAGAGAGACACCAGCCCCGCTCTGAATGGAGACGCTGTTTTGATGTGTATCTTCATAGCTAGTCAATATTTATTCAGCTCTCTAGCCGCTGGGGTCTGCGCCGAGCGCCCAGCGCTTCCCAACGCTGCTTGAACTCCATGAGAGACGAGAGTGCTCGGTGCAGGACGTTTGCCACGGGGCGCCTTGGGATGCCAAGATCTCATCATGCCCTGGGGTTTCTATGCTTTCCTGTGGCAGGGCGGAGGGAGCCCACCAGGGCAGGAATGCCACCGTCTCTACCCTTCTCCCGAACACCCAATAGCCTTGTCTACACTAGGGTTAGCTTGGGGCTGCCACAGCTGTTATAGGCTGGGATTTGCAAATGGGCCTAAGGGAGTTAGGCACTCAACTCTTGAAATCTGATGGGTCCCTATGAGCTCTCTTTCTGCAGCCTTCTTGCCTCTGCTACCCACGGGGAGATTCCTTTCTGGTCACCATTGGTTTCTACTGGCAGACCAAGTTTGTTGCCAACTGGGACCAGTAGGAACCAACTGGAATTCCTACCATGAAGGGGCATGGCAGTGAGGCCTGCCCTGCACAGGGCTAGGTGAGACGGGACGTAGGCTGAAGCCAGTCTGCCTAGGGCGCCCAGCATTTACAAGGTGTTCCTAGTGTAGACAGAGCTAAGGCGGGTTGGAGAGAGCCTGGCTGGTCTGGATTCTCCAGGCAGGGGAGTGACTTGCCTGGGAGCCAGGAGTAGAACCCAGGAGTCCAGACTCTCAGTGGCCTCCCCTGGCCAACTCTTCCACCCACATTTACAGGAAGTGGCAACTGGAGAAGCCTTTTCCAGCCAGTCTGATTGCTTCAGCATGCAGCGCCCCCCATCCCCAGGTGCACACCCCCCCCCCCCCACTCTCAGGGAGAGCGCGACAGCTGGGCCAAGCAAGGATTCCATTAGCATCTAATTGCTTGATTATGGGCATCCCACGCCGCCTCCTTCGAGCGAACGCTGCGTCTGAAAAGACGAGTGTGCAGAGACGTGTGGGCTTGGGAAGTGATCAAAGCCATGGCCTGGGAATCCACCCCCAGGCATGCAGGGCGGGACTTTGGGAGTACGGCCGGCGCTGTGTCCATGGCCAGGCAGGGGCCGTTGTGACCAATAAAGCTCTTCTGTAACTCCCTCTAGCGACCGATTGCCTTGATTTAAGTCAGCAGTGACCTGACGAATGGCCACACACCTTCTCCTGGTCTGGTTTCACATGGTCAGATGTCCTGCTGGGTGAAGTATCAGGGGTTGTTCTTGAACTGGCGGCAGCTCAGCCTTGGGGAACTCTGGCTTAGCTCCTGCAGCTGGTGGGACGTGAGAAGAATGTTCTCCTGGTCGATAAACCAGCCATCAGGAGCAGGCACTGGCTGCAAGAGACCTGGGTTTGAGTCCCAGCTCCGATGCTCTGTGTGACCTCCAGCGAGTCATTTAATTGACTCTCTGGCTCAGAAAAGAGCAGGGATAATGCTCCCCAACATGAGTGCATGCACCTTGCGCATGAGATCCTGGGTTGCTGCAGAGATCCTTGGACGGCTGGTGGGAAAATGTACCTTCATAGTTGGGATCTCCTGGAACAGCTAGAATTGAGGGGTCCCACTCAATGAGCTTCCAGCGTGGAGCGGGTTAACAGAGGATGTTTGGGGCAGGAAACATGATTCGCCAGCAGCGATGGTGGGTTATGCAGGTTAGCCGCAGGAAGCAAATTCCCTTTGGTCCATTCAATTCCCAGGCTTGTCCATCGACTTCAGCTGAGCTGCTGCTGATGTGTTAAAAGAGGTTGAAAGGAATCAATCCCTCTGCAATCTTCGCGGGGAAGGAAACACTCGGCGCTTGCAGCCAGGCAGCAAAGCGTGGTGGGAGCTGGCTGAATGCGAATGAGGCTCAGCTCCCACGTTCATGGTGCCGATGGGTAGCCGGCGCGGTAAGTCGCCGGCAAAATCTACTTTACGGTCACACGCAGCCTTGCCTAAGTGTCCCATTTGTACCGGATGATAGCAAAAATGATTAGGGGGCTGGAGCACATGAGTTATGAGGAGAGGCTGAGGGAACTGGGGTTGTTTAGTCTGCAGAAGAGAAGAATGAGGGGGGATTTGATAGCTGCTTTCAACTACCTGAAAGGGGGTTCCAAAGAGGATGGATCTAGACTGTTCACAGTGGTACCAGATGACAGAACAAGGAGTAATGGTCTCAAGTTGCAGTGTGGGAGGTTTAGATTGGATATTAGGAAAAACTTTTTCACTAGGAGGGTGGTGAAGCACTGGAATGGGTTCCCTAGGGAGGTGGTGGAATCTCCTTCCTTGAGGTTTTTAAGGTCAGGCTTGACAAAGCCCTGGCTGGGATGATTTAGTTGGGATTAGGTCCTGCTTTGAGCAGGGGGTTGGACTAGATACCTCCTGAGGTCCCTTCCAACCCTGATATTCTATGATTCTATGATAGGCAAACAGCCAGTGGGAAATTACCATCTGTGTCTGGAAATCTTTGGAAAACGCGGGTCTGCCTCCCTATCCCGGGAATGCTTGGCATCTCCTCTTTACGAAGGAGAGGAACTGGGGAGGCCAGCCTGGACCAGGCCCAGGGTCTATGTGGCCCAGTATCCTGTCTCCAGCAGTTGCCAGCACCGTCGATTTCAGGGGGAGTTGCAGGGACTCCACTGGCTAAGTTTGCCCCGACCCCCATTCTCCAGCTCTTGTTTGGTCTTTAGTCTTTACTCTTCTAACCCTGGAGGCTCCCAATCGCCACAGAAATGTCCAGCCCTTTTCTGAGCCCTGCGAAGCTCCTGCCGCTGGATCTCCCCGAGGGCTGAGAGAGGAGACCCAGCTCCCTGGTGGGTAGCGTCTCTGACTGTTCGTTTCCCTGGGAGTTCGGGGTGTTCTCTATGTACCCTGGGCTCCAAGGCCTCCTACGGTACCTCTAGAAACAGGTCAAGGAAAAGCCCCAGCTGCCTTGAAACCCCCCCAGCTGCCTTATTTCTCTCTCTCTCTCCTCGCTCCAGGAGGGTAATTGACGCTGAAGGTGACAGTGCCATGCAGGGAGAGCTCCCTCTCCGTCCAGGCTCCTTCGCGGGGAACGGGCGCCTGGCACTCCCCACTTCCAGCTGACACCCGTCACCACCAGTGACATGTGCCGAGCTCTGAGCACAGGGCTGGCAGAGGGCGACTCCTGGGTTCTAACCCCAGCTCTGATGACGCCCTCCTGGCCAGTCCCTTCTCCTCCCTGGGCCCCCTTGTCCCCACCAGCATCCGGAAATGAGAGGGGCCGAAATAGGGCCCTGCCACTTGCGGCGCCTTTTAAAAGGAACAGCCTGGACAGGACCATGTGTCCATCCAGCTGACACGCCCTCTGGATGATAAGAATTGCTGCTGTGGCTAGCCCTGTGCCCCCCCTTTCATGGACTCCCTACTGCACCCCCATTTCTCCCCCCCTCCCCCCCACTAGCACATCTGCACACAGCCAGCCATAGGTCAGCTGTATCTGTAACAGATGCACGGGGTGCCAGGCCTAGCTTAGAACCTTCCAAGACCCATCCGGTTCTAGATTCTAAGGACCTCGGAAGGGATATTAGCATTCTAGGTCTCCTCCCGAATCCATCCTCTCCTCCCAGCTGCTTTCCCATCCCCCAAAGAAGGGCTTTTCCGTAACCCCAACTTGCCTAGGTGGCTGGATGAGCCTCCGCTGGCAGGAAGCAGCCAGCAGCTTTCTGCAGCCTCCTTCCTGGGCGCTGCAAAGCCCTGTTGTATTGTCATGTAGATTTCCTCTCATTCCTCGCAGCCTCCGCAAATCCTCCATGCGCTGATGTCTGTGTGTCTCCCATGGCAGCCTTCGAGGAGGCGGTCTGGCAGGGATCTAAAAGCTTGGCTTGTGCCTTTTTATTTTTTGCTCTTCAAGATTTCCCCCCTCCTCCCCCCTCCTGCTTATTTCTTCCCTTAAAAATAGCACGTCTGCTTTTGCTGGAGAATTTGTAGGAGGTCTCGGGGAAGTCTACGGTGCGCGCGCTCACCTGAAATGAGCGGGGGGGAGGTGGAGGCTTTCGGAGCTGTAGCAAAGCCGCCTTCTCTCGTTATTAGCCAGTGGAGCTGCAAAAACAAAACAGAGCTTGACCCATCCTCTGACCATTGCTTCAGCTTCCTCTCTGCTTGCAAGGCTGACATTTACCTACGTCGACTCCTATGACGCTAGAACCAGCCGAGAGCGGGGCCCCGCTGTGCCGGGCGCTGTACGTGTTCATCGGGAGCAACAGCCCAAAGAGTTTACAGTCTAAACAGAATCATTATCTCCGCTTTACAAGCAAGGGCCAGAGCCGTGAAATGAGATCAGGGCCGCCCAGGGTGTCTGCGGCAAGCAGGGGAACTCTGAACCCACTGCCAGGAAACCATCTTTCCTCTCTGCAGAGCGTTCCAGCATAGATGAGATTTGACTTTGTTTCTCCTGTACTAAACTAGCAGGAGAGAAACCATTGACCACCCCAGGCTGTCTTTATCCAGCAGGAAACAAAAGCCATCAAGGGCAGAGGTCACCTTTAATAATGATGAGGAGCGGGGCTGGAGAGACGCCCCGGTTGCACCGGAGAGCATGAGATTGCTCTAGTTTCATTGGCATCTGTCCAGGGGAAAGTCATGCGGTTCTTCAGCAAAGCCAGGAGATGAGTCAAGCAGCTGGGGGGGACGGAGGGGGCCAATGAGACCGTGGCAGACGAGCCACGAGGATCCGCTGGTTTCTCTGGCTGCGGCACGACTGGCTTTGCAAAGAGCGAGCTGCTGGAGAGGCTCTGGATAAATAAGCCAATGCACAGGTGGGTGGGAGGGCAGGGGGCACTTTCTGCACAGATATACACGCGTGTCCTGGCCATGCATTTCCTGAAGGCAGCAGGACTCAGCTGACAAGTGCTGCATCACTCCGGGTATAAATCCACTGATGGCTGCGGCCTGGCAGCAAAAGGAAACCAGCTCTTCTGCACCATCCTTGCGCCAGCTCAGAGATGATGCATCCTGCGGCCTCCCGCCAGGGGTAAGATGACTGGCGGGTGCCAGGACTGGAGCAATCGGAGGCCTGCTTCCCTTCTGATTTACACCCCTGTACAGCAGGCGTATCTGTATGGAAGTCAGTGGAGTTACGGCAGTGGAAAGCTGGCCTAGGTGGGAAGAGAGGCAGGCCCTCAGGGGTTCCCTACGATCCGCCCTCAGATTCCCTGCACTGCTGGCCGCTGTTTGCACAACAAGCATTTTGCCCCATGCCACAATGGCTAAGAGGTGCGAGGGTGCGCACGTGTTGACGGCACCCATCTGCAAAGATAGCTGCTAGCATCTTGCTTATTTCCAGGCACAGAGGGCTCCAGGATACTGGGGCCAGTGGGAATTAACCGGGATGGTCAATGGGAGTTAGGTGCTGGGAGCCTAACTCCTTTAGGTCCCTTCGAAAATCCCGCCCCAATCCTGCAAACACACAAATCCTTAACGTTACTCTTGTGCTTAAAGTTACTCAAGGATCAGACACCGATGGCGCACCAGGGCTGGATCAAGCCCATTTATGCATCTCCTGCCTCCTCACTTTGATTTTATGATACCTAAAATTCTGTGATTGACTACTTCTGGTTCTCATAACGAGTTACATGCTTTATTGCCAGGCATAAAATGCGCCTTGTGTATCGTATTCCCCGTGACATGCCATCAGACTACACAGAAGCCAACTCTCCCTTTACTGTGTCGCTTCACTACTTCCTGTGTTTGTTACAAATAACAAGCCAATAAAGGGGATAACATTTCCTGAAAAGAATAAAAGAAAGAGGAGGGTTAAAGACAAAACAGTCCATTTAAAGCCAGCCTGAGCTAAAGGCACACCAAGGTTAAAAACTATATAGTCACGGGGGGAAGGAATTGCTCCAGAATTCAGCACCTTAAAGTATTTTTAAACTCTAATGTGTCTTTAACCATTTATTCTATTTGTTTACTTTGTGCATTTCATTCGGTCTTGATCCGCTTTTTACTGTTTCTTGAGGGCATTTCTTAAAGCCCCAGCTACCGGAGTCACGGGGTTCCATGCTGGGGTAGGTCTGCACGGCAGTCAGAGGTGTGATTGCAGCATGTGTAGACAGAAGAGGCGCGTCTGCCCGGGGGTGCTGGGTCTGTACCTGAGCGGCTAGCCCCCGCTGCTTCGGCGTCACCCCTGCTGTCCCTCACGCTAGCTCAGTTCAGGCTGGCTCGGGTACGTCTCCACAAGCTGACGGAGCTTTCAACCCCAACCCCGGACTTTCATTCGAATCCTCCCTGTGTGTTACGCGCGGCACCCTGCACAGCCCGGGGTAATTAACCGGCGCCCTCGTTAGCACTAACAGTGCCCTGGGCCCAAACAAGCCAGACCCTTTTAGACACGGTTTTACCCATTGGCTTCACTTGCGCCAGCCTCCCCCACGCCGCGGCCTTCTGGGTACCAGCCCTAGAGCTCCCAGCCCAGCTCTCTGCTGCACTGGCCTGGGGGAGATTTGGAAAACCCTTTGGGGAGCCCAGGGGTGCATGGGAGAAGAGACCAAGCTCCCACAATTCCCCGGGAAACTCGCGTGAGTACCCAAGAGGCGGCACCTTTGTGAAGTTGTTCCCGAGCCAGGGTGGCTTCTCCGTGCGTGGGCTCCGTTCTCTGTCACCGGGGCCCTGGGGCAGTCGTTTAAACCAGCGATCTGGTGGTGTCTGACGCCCGCTGGGTCAACTGGGCCCTGGCCCCACAGGAATCGTTCTGGGGCTGTTGCAGGAGAGCGGGGCGGCGGGGGGAAGCATCCCAGGGGAGCGAGCGCGAATTCTGATTTCATTTGTGTCGTTTAAAATGGGCTCCGATTGATTTACTTTTAATGCCTTTGACTTGGAGCCAAGCATCATTGCAGGCAAGTGCTGTGTGAGCCGCTCTCTCTCTCCCGTGCACCTCGGCCGATGCCCAGCTTGGGCTCCCCCCACAGCTCTGCTGCTGCCCCTCAATCCCAACCCGCGGCCTCCCCCGCCCCGCTATTCCAATCCCGGGCTCCTTGCCCCACAGCCTGGGGTACGCGCTTTGCCCCCACCAATGCAGCTCAGTTCTGACCTGCAACCCCTCTCTGCTATTCCAGTCTCCCACCCCACGCCTCTACCGCTGCCCCGCAGTCCCCTCTCCCTGCCCCCGGGCCCCTCTTCTGAACAGACCAGACCCACTGTGCCGAACTGTGGGGCGGTTTTGTGGACAGGGCAGCGAAAAATCATGCAGGAAGCCAGGATGTGGGCTGCGGGCCTGCCAGGAAGCCACCGGCGGGCAAGTTTGAAGACCGGGGCCGGGCTCCTGGTCTGCAGAAAGCAGAAGGAGGCAACGAACGGTAATGATCCACTGCCCCCGAAATCCATTGATTAGTAGTTTTAAAAATAGACTCTTCCTGCCAAGTTCCAGCAAACACACACACACACACGCATGCACCTCCTCCCTCTCTCTGTATTTTAAACCGCTGAGCTATCTCTGAAACCAGGAGATTTACAATGGAGACGCTGCAGGATCTTTAACGAGGGAACGGCTGTGATATTTATCGCTTAGGTTAAAAAGGGATTCAAAGTGCCCCGGCTTTCAAATTTCTACATAGTTGTGTCACGACCACCCCTCCCCCCCCCCCATCCCCCCAACAAACAACAAATATTCAAATAAAGTCTCTGAAGGGGGGTTTTCCCCCAGACAATCCCGGTTGGGGGCGGGGGACAGGACAGCAGCAGGGGTGCGTCGCTGTCGTTGAAATTCAGGATGCATTCGCCTGCAAACCGGGGTGGGGCGGCAAATGCCACCGCGCGTTTGATTGCAGGAGAGAGCGTGAGGCCTTGGCGCCTTTCCCCGGGTTTAGAAAGGGGCTTTTCATGCCTCTCACTTTTGTCCCCCCCGTCCTCGGCATCCGCGGCTCGGCTCCCCCCCCCGCCCGCGGCAGGCCGGGGCGGCAGAGGCTGGTGTGGGAAGCGGGTATCGTGTCGTTTCAAGTGGGAGCCAAGCTGCTCGCCTCTGAGCCTCAATAGAAGGAGCCTGACCCGGGCGCGGAGCTCAGCTGGCTGGGAAAGGGGCCGGGGAGGAGTGGGAAATGGAGCCAAATTCTGGTTTGCTCCGGGTGCTGGAGAGGAGCGAATTGTGCTGGCTTCTGGGGGAGGTTTTGACTCCTGAGCAGAGCAAAGGGGCTCTCTCTGTGGGGGGAGGGGGGGGCAGAGTCGTGTCTAAATCACCCTGTGTGTGCACACGCACAAGTGTGGACACACACCTCTGCATATGCACATATACCCTGTGTGCACACACAAACACACTCACCCTGCATCTGCACACGTTCTGTGTACACACACTCCCCCATCTATGCACCCCCCCGTGTGCTCACACTCACCCTGTATATGCGCACACGTGTGCACACACCCTGCGTGCACACTCACCCTGCATAGGCACATGTGCACACACCCTGCGTGCACACACTCTCACCCCGCATCTGCACACGCATGCACAAATACACTCATCCCGTGTGCACACTCATGCTCCCCTGGCGTGAGCACACACGCGTACTCACCCTGCGTGTGCACACGCCCACACACATGCGCCATAATTAAGTGCATCCTGGCCTGAGGGGGCTGGGACTAACGGGTCAGGTGTTAGTGTGGCAAAGGCTTAAGAGAACATAGTCGGGGCTGGCAGGGGAGGAGATGGAGACCAGTTAAGTGGGGCTGTGGTTAGAGCCACAGGAGTGGAGCTGCTTATCTCCTGGGCCAGAAGGGCCGGGGTCCGGGGAGGCAGGCCTGGGGCTGGCGTTCCAAGACAGGAGCTGAAGGGAGCCCCAGGGGGATGCGAGTCCCGAGCCAGGAGAGGGCCGGAAGGTGCTTTGGCGGCGCCAGCGCGTATGGTTGTCTGGAGTTTGGAGTTGGATGGCGGGGCCCAGGGAGAAGCCCTGAGACCTGCTGCTGTGCAAAAGACGAGTGAGATTCTGGTAAGTCCCATTTGGTTTGGAAGGACTTTGCTGCCGGGCCGGAGGGCTGCTGGGCGAAGCGACTCTGGCAAAGCCAGCTAGGGGACCGATGAGTTACGGCTGGACTTTGGCGACCCTGCTAGGGGACGGGCCAAGAAAAGGGGGTGCTAGCGTGGGGAGAATCCCTGCAAGGCTGTGCTCTGGCCGGAGGGGCGCGCCGATGGTTAGTCTCCCCGATGGCAGCCCAACGCCCAGCCTGATCTGGAAGGCCCCAGAGATTCAGCAAGGCAGCCAAACTCTGGACTCATGCAGCCCCTGACATCTGTGATCTTTGCCCGGCATCCATGATGTGCCACTGAACGTGCTGCCCCCTGGTGTCGTTTCTCTCGTTGCCCTCGCCCCTTGGGCAGCCAGTAACACCAGGGCTAAAAGGCTAATCCGGCTGGTGATGCTTTGCACTGATGTTAGCGGCTGCACAAGGGGCAAAGCAGGAGCAGACCCAGTGGTGTAAATGAAGTGATGGGAGCATGAATGCTGGGTAGAGACCGGTTCCCCCTTAAAGGCCCAGCCCCCCCAGTGCCCCAACCAGAAGGTTGGAAATACTCCGAATTTTCAGTGGAAAAAAGGGACACATTTTGCACAACAGATTGTCCCATTTTTCTGCCAGCTCTAATGATAACTAATAAGTTGGGTGACTGCGACACCCAAACCCTGCCCACTATCAGGGCCCCGTCATGGTGCTTGTCTAAACACAATCATTTGGCGAAGCTAGAGAAAAAAAGGGTGTTTTAAAAAACCAGACGGGTTAGCGGACAGGTTTGAATTCAGCGCTGCCTCAGGACAGGTTAGCAACTCGTGTGGATGGGTTTGACCCCTGTCGAAGTGCGCGAGCTGGTCCTGGTCGAGCCGGGAGGGGGAGCGTCTGTTTGACCACAGCCAGCTAGCGTGGTTTTCAAGGTGTACCTGTCGAGAGGCGGGTCGGCCACGACTGGCATTCAGGGCTGGCTGATGCTAGCGCTCAGCTGCTTACGCCAGGGCATTGCGTCCACCCAGCACCCACTGGATTGGTCTGTATGACCTTGGGCAAGTTACTTTCCCTCTGTTCTCCCCCAGCCCCTGTGACCCTTTGTCTAACTCTTCCCCTTCAGGGAGGGCCTCTCTCTGGCTGTATGTACAGCACCTAGCAGAGCGGGGGCCCTTACCTCATTTGGGGCCTTGAGATGTCACTGTAACACCCAGGGAGGCTCACGCTCTGAAGGTCCCAGGTTCAACCCCTAGTAGTGGCCAACATGATGCTGCAATAGAGACACAGAGAAGTCGAGGTTAAATTCACCGTGTCGGATCCCTGTTCTGTCTGTGCCAGGCTACGAGCTCTTGCCGTTCCCGTGGGCGCTGGCTCCAACCTCCCTCCTGGTTTTCCCCCGTCGGGCACCCGCACGCGGCATGGCACAGCCAGGAGCAACCGATAGGCCTTGGGTCATGGCTCTGTATGGCCCCTCATCCCCTGTCCCCTTCACACACGCACTAAAAATGAGCTAAAAGATTCATGGGGCGGGAGGAGGCTCCGGTGCGTGACTGATGCCGCGAGGTGTTTAAACAGCTCTTGTTCTGATGAGAAATTAATTATTCACCACCCCAGGGGGTTGGTTGTGATTTGGGGGGCAGGTGGGGGGGGGAAGGGGGCTGAGAAATCCTCAAGTGTCACCTGCTCTTGTCCTTGGGGAAAGTCAGAGCAGGGGGGAGGCGCGGCCAAGTCTGCAGAGCTCTGAGGACGGAGCTGGTCACGGAGTAGCAGGGAAGGAAGGGGGTGAAGGCAGAGGTTGGTAGCCGGAGAAGGGTGGCCCTGTTGGAGATGCTTGCCCCACGGAGGGAAGGGTTTGATCAGCTAGGAATGGCGCAGCAGGGTGCTTGAGGCTAAGGAGGTGGGGGTTGGGTTGGATTGGGGGGCTGGATGCTGGGGGGCTTGTTGCTTAGGAGGATCCCTGGACTGGGGGTTGTGTCACCAGTTTGGTTTGGAGCAGCCTCCGCCCAAGTGTGTCTTTCCAGGTGCGCAGGGGTGTCAGAGCAGGCGGGGGCAGGCGGAGCGCCGGGAATGCTGGCCGAGCAAGGCCCCGACCCCCAGGATCATGGCCACTGAGGGGCAACGTATCACCTGGCTGGGGGAAGCCGGCCCAGGTCCCCGCGCCCAGGACACTCCCCTGAATCATAATCGCACGTAGACGTGCGGGCTATCGAAACGCCCCCTCCGCCGCGCCAGGCGGTGGGACGGCAGCATTCTCCACACTTCCAGCTGGAGAAACCGAGGCACCGAGGGGGGAAGAAGGGACTTGCCCCAAACTCACGCAGCAAGTCAGGGCAGAGCTGGGGATGGGCCCCAGGAACCCTGGCACCCCCTTCCCCTGCTGCAGCTGCTAGCACACGCTCCCTGGCCGATAAAGGAATCGAACCCAGGAGTCCTGTCTCCCATCTCCCCACATCTGCCCCTCTCTGCCCCACTTTCCTCCCTGAGCCAAGAATAGCACCCAGGCATCCTGACTCCTACTCTGCCTTGCTCTAACCACTCCCCTTCCCAAGGCCTAAAACAGACCCCAGCCATTCCGGGTACCCAACCCCCATGCTCCGTCCACTAGGCTGCACTGTCACCCTGAACGGTATCACACCTGGCATCTCAAGGAAGTTGGAGGCTTGGGCTGGGAGGCACCCGGCTGAGGGGATGTGGGTGGAAAGGGGCCCGTATGGGGGTGAATCTGGGCCAGGTTGTGACGAAGTGAGAATGTTTTGTTGTGTTCTCTGAATACTGAGGGGGAAGGTTGCAGGGGAGCTTGGCTGGGACTGTCTGCATTGGGGAAGGAAGGATACCTGAGCATGTAACATGAGAACCCAGGAGGGGAGTTGGAGACCAGGTAACACCTTTGACTGGGAATCTGGACAAAGGACAAAGGCTGGGGGAGGAGCCGGGGGGAAGGGAGAAAGGAGACGCCTGGAAGAGGTTTTTCAGTTTTGGAAGCTGGCTGGAAATGGAGACGGGAGCCTGATGGGGCTTGGGGCTTCCCAGAGGGGGAGCGTGGCCTCCCTGGGGCCCCCAGATAGACCTAACTAAAGGGGATCCTGTTGTCTGTACTGGCAAGACCTGTTTTGGACTGTGTTCCTGTCGTCTCAATAAACCTTCTGTTTTACTGGCTGGCTGAGAGTTATGGTGAATCACAGGAAGCTGGGGGTACAGGGCCCGGACTACCCCACACTCTGTGACACAGGTACCCTTTGATCCAGCCGGGACCTGTGGGAGCAGGGCCCGGTGCATTCCGGGGCCTGCCACGGCCACACCGCAGCCACGGGTTAATTACGCTGGCCGCGAAGCCGCCAGGCTCTCGGCCCTGCTCCCTCAAATGGTGGGGGGGCCCCCGGTCGCCACAAGGGACGTGCTTCCGGCTCGGGAGGGATGCGTCGCTAAGGAGGGTTGGCAGGGCCTAGAATTGGGGCTATTTCTCCCTGCCGGGAGAGGGGAGATTTCCTTTTCCCTCTCCCTTTCAGGTGCAAATCAGCCCAGCTGGTCTGATTTGAAACAGCTGAAGACAGCAAGCTGGGAGCAATGCATCTCCTTGCGTTGGCTTCTGGAGAGTGAAGGGGGGGGGAATCCCCCAGCCAAGCATGTTATTAACACGCTGGTATTTTCGTTTTCTCATCCCCCAAAGAAGGGGGCCCGGCTCCCTGGTGCAGCCGTACCAGCAGGCAGCTCTAATTATCCCTCGCTGAAGAATACCCGGCGTCAGCAGCGTTCAGGGGGTCGCAGGCGCCCGGGCTGCCTCCCGCCCTGATGGGAGCGGGGAACGTGGGCCGCTAGGATGGGTGCAAATAATAAAAACAAGCACGTTCGTTGTCACCGGCTGGCTCATTAACATCCCCCGGGGACTAATCCTGCGCACCTCCTGTTGGCGATGCGGATGCTCAAGGCTCAAGCCCCGCAATGACAGCATTCGTTAGTATTAGTTATAGTATCGTAGCACCCACATGGTGCCAGGCACACAGAGCTTGTAAACGAAATAGACAAAGGGTAGGAGGGGAAACTGAGGCACGGAGCAGGGACAGGACTTGCCCAAGCGCAGCCAGGAATAGAACCCAGGGCTCCCGAGTGCCAGTTTAGAGGTTCCTGCTGCCTTGGAACAGGAACACACTAGCAGAAATGGCACTGGGAGAGCAAATTGAGTCAGGAGGAACTTCACAGGTATCACTAGGCAGTGCACCAGGGCCACTTGGAACTCCCCGGTAAGACTAGAATCCAGATCCTCTTGCTCCAGAAGCACAGACCATCTGCCATTTGAACTAGCGGAGAATCTCCATCCGCTGCTAGCGGTATAGGTCCTATGACACGCAGGGGGAACAGATCTGTGTCCATCTAGCAGTGGGCAGCTGAGCGCACGTACGCACCCCGCAGCCACAGGGTCCAGTATGGTCAGTGACAGGCGTGAGGTCGGGCTTATTGCCCCGCGAATGACTTGCAAGAAGCTCCAGCTGCGGCTGTATCAGCCGCTAAAGCCAAGGAAACGTTCCCAACTCATGACAGAGCAAGGCCCTCGCGAGAGCCCACCAGGGTACCCCAGGGCTTGGGGATGGGCTACAGAGCTGCTGGCTGGGGCTGTCCTGGGCTGCGGGTCTCTGTCCAGATGTCTCTATCACAGCACAGGTGCCAAGATCTGAATGGGCAACAGAGGCTAAACTACCCTTCTCCCACCTGGAGGTGGGTCTGGCTGGGGAGCAGGCGCTGGCTGTTCTGCGGGGCTCCTCGGTCTCCAGCCTGGCACCCCATTGCATGGAAAAAGAGCAAAAAACACCCCCCAGTGTGAGACAGGGGCCCCCACCCCACCTGTGTCGGCTCAGCCGGCGGAGCTGGCGAGGGGAACTGTCCCATGTGAAACGACAGGGGGCCGAACGCTTTGCCCAGCTTAGTAACCGGGCTGCGCTGGGGGAAACCACACAGGGTCTGGGTTCCAGACATAACCACAGCTGTCCCATGGAAGCAGCTCGGCCCAGACTGGCTCCCAACCCATCGGGCACCATGAGCCTCTGGAGAGCCCAGTTCTGGGACAGGGACCCTGGGCTAGATCCCCGGGTCCTGATCTAGGAAGGGGCTTCCCCAGGGGAGTTAGGTGCCTAAATACCTTTGAAGATCTAAGCCACAGTCCTGCCCATTCAGCAGCGGTGGGCTTAGCCCTGCCTGGCCTTTGGCGGATCTCTTTATTTCCCCATGGACACGGCGCCCCAATTCCCAGCATCCCCATCTCCCCACCCAGCATAGCCCCCCCCCCCTTCCTGCCCAGCCCCCCGCAACCCACAGGGAGCATCACATTCATTTCTCTCCCCACCCCCCATCTCAGTGCTTTTCCTCCTCTCATTAGCGACTCTGCTGGTTTCCCCTTCACCGAACAAAGCCCCTGTGGCCCGTTCCTTAATCCATCAGTAGAGATGTGGGTCTGCATCGCACCCACCGGCTGGAGACCAGCACGCTCTGTGCCAGCTCGGAAGCCCTGGACAATCTTTTCCCTCTGGCCGGTGTTGCCCGAGATACATCCGGGGAAAAATGCGCTCTCCCCGCTCCCCTTTCCAATAAACCTCGGGCGTTAGCCACGCTTGACGAGAAAACCACAATCGATGTTCCCGTCGCGGGCAAGCTCACAGGGCCTCCGCCCTGACTCGTGGGCACACGTTGCTCAGAGCCTGGGAATCGGAGGCTCTTTCCAGGGAAACCGCGCCGTGACTGCGGGTGACAAACAGGAGCAGAGACCATGCTGCCTCGGGGTAGCACCCTGCCGGTCGGACCGGAGATCAGTGTGCAAAATTCAGTGGGCCAAATTCGCTCGCTGGTGTAAACTTGGTTACCCCAGGGGAGAATCTGGTCGAGGCCCTGTAATAACAGGCAGCTGGGCTCATGCAGCTCTCAAAGCACTGCGCAGAGGAAGGGCAGTCGCATGATCTCTCTGGGGAAACTGAGGCACGGGGCGGCGACATGACTTTCCCATGCTAGTCTGTGGCAGGAACAGAGGGGAGATCTCCTGACACCAAGACTGGGGCCCAATTCACTCGACTGTGTTGCTTCCTATAGTTTCTCCTCCCCACCCACCCCCACCCCCGCCGCGGAGAAGGTGGGAGCTCTGAGGTGCAGGTGGCACGCGGGGGTGGGGAGGGATCACTTGTATCACACAATAGCAACCCTGTTTGCTAATGAAAGGGGGGTGCTGATGGAGTCCAACGGGAACCCCAATCCAACAGACAGGGTAACTGCCCTACTACTAGTACTAGCGAGAAGTGACTGGTCCCTCCTTAGCTGCAGGAGCTGCAGGAGCAGGGTTCCGGTCTCTAATCCCCTGAACGTGCGTGATTTATGCCAGACATTGTGGGGATTTATTACTCTGCTAATGGAAGATGTTTAAAATGGGCAGCTCCCGCTGGGGATCCCAAGTGCAGACAGAAATGCCGGCCGGTGTTTTCTTATTCTCCACTCCCTCCAAATCCCCCTAATCCTCTCCCTCTCCAGCCGTCTCCCTTTCCCCCCATGCCAAAGCTCGGGTGCCACCGCCTTTGGAGAGGAATCACTCAGCGTTCCTGGCCAAGAGTCCAGCTCCCCCGGTCTCACTGCAATCACCAAGATTTTCAGTCGGAAATGATCGATCTGTGAGACTTTAACTGCAGCAAACAAGGGAGCAGGAAGGTAGGGGCTGCAAGCCAGGCTCCTTCCGCCCAGCATGGGCTTTCTAACGCGACAGAAGAGGGTGACCCATGGCTCTGGCTTGGCCACCTGGCCTATTTGACCTGTAGTGCCCAACCTTAAAGAGGATCTAAAGCCCTCCAGGCAGGGATTCATGTTCCTTTGCAGTATAAATAAATCTGAGGGCCTTTCCGTCCTCCTGCAGAAAAGGGGAAAGGCCACAGCCGTGCGTACGAGAGAAAGGGGACATAAAGACTTCCAAGGAAAGGTGACTGTAGCAAGCAGGCCAGCGGGCACCTAGCTAAACGTCCACCTCCTTCACAGCACAGCATCACAGAGCCCTCGGCGTCCTTTCATCGCACAGAGAAGCCAGAGGAACAGGAGGAGAAAAGAAAGTCTCCAGGAAAAAAAAATTGTCTCTAAAGTCTCAAACTTTGCATGGAAGGGCAGAGGGCAGGAAATGGTCCATGAGAGTAAATATAGCCTGGGCTGATATTAGACAGATGGGCCCGAGCCAGGCAAGCTGGGCTGGGGAGAGGGAGAAAAGGGGTTTGCTGGGATGGTCCCTCGGGGGTTGGGGAGAAGGTGGGAGCTGGGATGGTCCCTCTGGTGATGAGGAGAAGGTGGGAGCTGGGATGGACTCTCGGGGGTTGGGGAGAAGGTGGGAGCTGGGATGGACTCTTGGGGGTTGGGGAGAAGGTGGGAGCTGGGATGGTCCCTCGGGGGTTGGGGAGAAGGTGGGAGCTGGGATGGTCCCTCTGGTGATGAGGAGAAGGTGGGAGCTGGGCTGTTCCTTTGGAGATGAGGCCTGATTCTCCCCTCACTCGCACCAGTGTAAACCAGGAGTAGCTTGAGTGATGGCAGTGGAGTTACACCCGTGTCAGGGAGAGGAGAATCAGGTGCACTGGCCAGGGGCGGCCCCCTGGAGAAAAGGGGAGGCTGGAAGAACTGGGTTGAGATCAGCCTTTGGAGCTGGGCAGAAGTGGGGGTAGGCGGAAGTGCTGGACTGCAGTAGTTCTGTGGAGATGGGGAGACAAGGATGAGGCTGGGACAGCCCTCTGGAGACATGAAGAGATGAATGTGGGCAAGATGAGCTGGAATGCGGGGGGATCCCCACGCCCAGACATGGCGAGAACATCTGGACGGGGATCCCCCCTACCCACGGAACACGGCGAGAACAGCTGGACAGGGATCCCCCCCACCCATGGAACAGGGTGAGAACAGCTGGACAGGGATCCCCCCCACCCACGGAACACGGCGAGAACAGCTGGACAGGGATCCCCCCTACCCACGGAACAGGGTGAGAACAGCTGGACAGGGATCCCCCCCACCCATGGAACAGGGCGAGAACAGCTGGATGGGGATTCCCCCCCCCCACCCTAGGGACATAGGGAGACAATCTGGGAATAACTAAAAGCTTTCAGCGTTGAGAAATTCAGACTCGCCTGATTCGCCATCGCTCTCCAGCACCGTTTTTCCCCACGGAACCGAGCTGCCAGGCTGGCCAGTGACGTTACAAATGGCTGGGAGTGAGACGGCTCCGCGCCATGCTGCACATCGTCCCCCCGGAGAGTCACAGACTCCCCAGGGCCGCCACGACAGAGATCACAGGCACCCCCTGAAAGCCAATGATCTGGTAGCGCCCTGGGGCTGTGGGCAATACCCCGGATCCTCAGCGCAGGTAGAGCCGTGCAGGGACTGTTAGAAGAGACTCTCGTTTTTCTAATGGGAGTGGGGGGACCCTGGAGATCCGGGCACGGACTCCGTGCGCGGCCTTGGGGAAATCACTTGGATCGGGCTTTTCCAACGGGCTCAGTTCCCATTTGTGCACCGCAAGAAGTGCCCTGGTGGCCCAAATGGTTCTGAGCTCGTCGGAGAGCCTGGCCCCTCTTCAGGAACCGGATCCCTTTGGAAAAGCCCCTCCCGGCTGTGGGCGCTGGGCCCTTGGAAATCTGACCCGGAGCTGTTTTGCATTTGTCCTCGTTGATGTCTCTGAGCCGCCAATGGGGATAATCCTTCCCCACCTGTTTGGCGCTCAGAATTCCAGCGGCGTTGGCTAGTTTCTGATTGGATGCGTATGTCATGTGGTATAACTTATCTCCTCTGATTGGATGAGTGTAACTCTTGGAAGCCAATGTCCGTCCTTCCTGGGAACTCGGGCACCGGCGGGTTCCAGGAACGCGACCACGAGCGAGGCGCGAATGCAGCCAGAGAGAATTCAGTGTTGTGACTCGAGTGAACAGGTGGAGAAAGGTGCCATGTACACACAGCTCTGCCAGCGCACCTCAGTCCCGACCTGCAGCCCCCTGCACTTTTCCAGGGACCCCTTCATACCCAACTCAACCAATACACCTGTCTGGACCACAGTGTCCCCTCCCCTGCCAATGCCCCTCCACCCTATCCTGCAGATCCCTCACCCCCCACCCCACTCTTCCAATCCTGGCTGAAAGTCTTCACAAACCTCTTCCATCTGGCACTGCCAGCTCCCCCCTGACATCCCTGCCCTGGGCCTCTCCTCAGACTGCCAGCTGTGCCAAGCAATGATGCTGGATCTATCAGCCTCTGGTAGCTAGACAGAGACACTTACCTCGTTTCACTTAAGACCGAAGCCAGATCCTCGCAAACTAAAGGGTTCATGTATTATCAACCCCTGGCAGCAGCACCCTGCCTCCCCCCTTTCCCCTCCATCACCAAATGCCGGCGAAAGAACATGAAATCAGCTTTGCTTTGGTGATTAAATGCGAGCTGCTGTCTTCAGCTTTCCCCCTGGAGGAGCAGGAGTGCACATCCCAGCCCCTGTAAGATTATAACCCTGGGTCGTGTTTAATGCAGCCCATGTCTCCGGCTATGAATCTGGGCCCTGTTCTCCAGCTTCTCAGATCTCTACCTGCGGCAGGGGAAGAGAAAGTAGGAGGCTGCTAATGACCCATCCCCTCCCCTGGCTCCCGGGGCTGAGGTGCCAGTCTGCTGGGATCCCCAGGGAAAGGGGAGCTGTCAAACAAGCAGAGAACAAGGTCCATGCTGCACAATCGATCAGAGACTAGCAATGATTGCGGCTTTCCATCAGTGCCGGGTGTGCTGCAACTCTCAATCAGACACTGGAATTGGGGACAGCTCTGGCGCGCTCTGGACAGTGGGGCCAAGTGGGGCCAGGAGAGACTGACTTTATAACACCAAATAAAGTGGTCACACTCTGTATGTCTGGTGGGGATTTTCACCCCAAGATCTCAAACCATCCTATGAAGGCAGGGAAACAGTGTTATCCCCACAATAGGGAAACTGAGGCACCGGGCGGCAAAGTGACTGGCTTGAGGTCACAGATTGAGTCGGGGGAAGAGCCAGGAATAGGACCCAGGAGTCCTGATTCCCAAGACAGGGGCTTAACCATAATTCTATCCTTCACTCCAGAGTCAATCGCTCTCCCTCTGAACGTTTCAGGTACAGCCGGGTGAAATGTACCCGCTGTGTTACAGTCTGGTCCAGGAGTGTCCTACGGAGACGCATCTGCTGTGCCCATTCAGTGCTCCAGGTGTGTTGTGCGGAGGAAGGTCCTAGGTACGACGCAGCCAAGAATTGCACCTGGTGATAGGATTCTGCTCTGCTAGCATCTTGCCCAGGTGACCTGCTCTGCTGGGGCGGGGGGGGATTGATTCCCACCGGATCTCTGAAAGCGTTCGTTGTCCCCCGGCCCACATCTCCCTCCTATACAGCGATGCCTGAGCTTAGCTCAAAGCCGTATCAATCCCTCGCCCTAACACGTGCCCACCGAGGGGGCTGTGGCTCCCTGCCGCTCTGAGCCAGCCCCCCATGCTCCACGCTCTCCCTCCCACGCTGCCAGTCACCGGCCTTCATTCAGAACAGAATGACTCAGTCAGGTGGGGGAAGGGGACTGGGAGCTGACGGGGAGGGGGTGGGGTGAGATGAGTCCCCCTTCCAGGGCTGCCTGCATGTTGCACCTCTGAGTAATGGAGCCTTCTCCAGGGCGGCCGGCCCGAGTTAACTCTTCCAAGGCCGCTCTGGGCTTTAAGGGGACTGGAGCCATCTGTCCCAGGACAGAGCCGCAGAATGCGGCTTTGGCCACTGATCTAAACCAGCGGTGCCCAGCGGGGGCACTGGCTCTCCCCAGAGAACCCATCCACATGCCACGCGAGGGACTCACTCCCATCCAGGAAGCTGGGGCTCCCCCCTTGAACTCGGCACTACATGGCCCAGGGCCGGCGTTTACCCCCGGGCAGCGCGAGGGGTCAGACATTGCCGGCCGGGTCCATCGGCATTTTACACTCCCCTTGCCCCTGTGAAAATACCAGAGAGGGGAGAATCGGGCGCCGGGAGCCAAACGCCCTGGATATTAGGAGGGGTTGGAACCCCGGTTTGCAAATGGCCCAGAATTTCATAAAGGACTGAACCAAGCCCTTGCTCCCTCAGACTTGGAAATTCCTCTCCCCCACCCTCCAAAATCTAGAAACTCTCATCCCCTCCCCTCCCAAATCTAGAAACTCTCATCCCCCTACCTCCAAAATCTAGAAACTCTCATCCCCCTCCCAAATTTAGAAACTCTCATCCCCTCCCCTCAAATCTAGAAACTCTCAGCCCCCTCCCCCCAAAATCTAGAAACTCTCATCCCCTCCCCCAAAATCTAGAAACTCTCATCCCCCCTCCCCTCCAAAATCTAGAAACTCTCATCCCCCTCCTCCCAATCTAGAAACTCTCATCCCCCTCCCTCCCCAAATCTAGAAACTCTCATTCCCCTCCCCCCAAGCTCTGGAAACTCCACCATTCCTTTAGCTCTACTGTCCGGGCTGTGGGGAGTCTAGATCCACACACAGCCTCCCCCACACTTTGTAGGTTCCCCCCATCTCCCCCAGGAACGTAGGAGCCACGGGGCTGGGAAGGGGGCAGGCGATGGGACACAGAGAGGGGGGCTCTGGGGTAGCGTTGCCAACAGTCCCTTATTACATGAGACGTCCCTTATTATTTCTCTGTACAAGATCGGGAGTTGCTGAGTGCTGCAAAAAGCAGCAGGAAATCCCCCCGCCAAACGGGTGACCCGTTTCCATGTGATGAGTTTTCAGCCTCCTGCTGGGAAAGGTCTCAGCTCTGCACAAGGCCCTGGTTCCTTCCAGCCCTGACAGCAGCCTGGGGAGGTAAACACCCCGTTAAGATTGTGCGTCTCAATGGGTCAGCACCTTCCAGTTTTGGTCCCCCTACCCTACTACAGAAGGGATGTGGACAAATTGGAGAGAGTCCAGCGGAGGGCAACGAAAACTATCAGGGGGCTGGGGCACATGAGTTACGAGGAGAGGCTGAGGGAACTGGGGTTGTTTAATCTGCAGAAGAGAAGAGTGAGGGGGGATTTGATAGCTGCCTTCAACTACCTGAAGGGGGGTTCCAAAGAGGATGGAGCTCAGCTGTTCTCAGTGGTGGCAGATGACAGAACAAGAAGCAATGGTCTCAAGTTGCAGTGGGGGAGGTCTAGGTTGGATAGTAGGAAAGACTATTTCCCTAGGAGGGTGGTGAAGCACTGGAATGGGTTCCCTAGGGAGATGGTGGAATCTCCTTCCTTAGAGGTTTTTAAGGTCAGGCTTGACAAAGCCCTGGCTGGGATGATTTAGTTGGGATTGGTCCTGCTTTGAGCAGGGGGTTGGACTAGATACCTCCTGAGGTCCCTTCCAACCCTGATATTCTATGATTCCCCTCCACTCAAGATATCTCATCCCACCTTGGATGGGATTCAATCCCTATGTCCCAGTTCCCCAGAGCTCTTCCCCTCACCCCCCAAATTCTCTCCCGCTCCCGAAATCCTGCAGGCCCCGAAAGGCAAGACAACGTCTCACAGGATCTCCCCCTCCCTCCCAGATGCGCCCAGCATCCCATTTTCTTTTCACGTCTCAGGATCGTGCCGTGGGAGACTTAATCAGCCATTTTAGCAAAGCAGTTTTGACGCTGGTGTCAGAAATTAACAGCGGCGAGCGGCGAGCTCTGCTCCAGCCGGCGCCTTGATTGAATTGAGTGTCACATGGCAATCGATGGCGAGAGCAGCAGCAATTTTCATCTCCCTACCATGGGGCAGCCCTTAGCAGAGAGAGAAAGAGAGCGAGAGAGAAATTAAAAGAGAAAAGAAGCAGGGCCGAGAGGGGGGGAGAGCCCCACCTCAGCAGCGGGAGAGGGACAGAGGGAGTGTCCCAGGGTAACTGCTTCCTAGCTGGGAGAGCGGAGGGTTTTCAACTC
>QXTE01000254.1:50000-98849 GCA_003942145.1 Platysternon megacephalum
TGTGATGTCATTTCTACGGAGCCAGTGCTGTCCACGTTCTGCTGTGATGTCATCTCTATTGAGCCAATAGATCAGCGTTCTGCTGTGATGTCATCTCTATTGAGTCAATAGATCAGCGTTCTGCTGTGATGTCATCTCTATTGAGCCAATATATCAGCATTCTGCTGTGATGTCATCTCTATTGAGCCAATATATCAGCATTCTGCTGTGCTGACATCGCTGAGGAGCCAGTGCTGTCAGAGCCCTTTTTAGCACCCTCTCCTCCCCGTTCAGCAGCTGTTCCGGAGCATGTCGATAAGTCATTCCCTGGCTTCTTACAGCAGGAATGTGAGCTCTGGCTGGACTCCCTGCCCCGTTGGCTCCTGACCAGCAGCACAAACCAAGCAGCGGATGCCCTAGCGGTGCTGACAGCAGAGCAGCGTTGCCTAGGGTCCCCTTCTCGGCTGCCCATCAGCCTGACCGAAAGCATACGGACTTGCAAGCCCCATGTTTGGCTCCTGGTGGGGCCCACTAGATACATAGATGCCTCTGAGAAGGATCCTAAAGAGCGATAGCAGCTTTTAAGGGGCTCGTTTCCTCCTTCGCAATCTCCAAAGCAATCACATAGATTTTCGTCTTTATGGATGAACTCTATTAAGTTAACATTCCTCTCCCCTGCTTCCTCGCGCGGAGCAGGGAGTCAGGGCCTGAGCGACGGAAACGAGATCATTAAAGCAGAAAGAAAAATACATTAGAAATGTTCAAATGCTCAGTCTACCCTGAAATGTGCTTAACTCATTCCTGAGTAAACAATGCGAGTGAATTATTCGCAATTAGTTTTCATTAGAACGGCGCCGTCACCTCTCCCTGCTCGTTTACTTCTCGCCGAGCGCTCCCCCTTCGCCGCTGACAGGGGATGAGTTTTGCCGGCGACCGGGTGACCAAGTGGGGGCAGACAGGGCTAGGGGAGGGGGACAGGAACTAGACTGGAGCAGGAACATGCTCTGGCGGCGGCAGTGGAAAGTGGCGCTGGTTCCACTACCATGGCCAACGTTCCTCTCACAGCCGGCAGCTGAGCAGCGGAGGGAATAGAGCACAAGCCGCCAAGCCGCCAGACACAGGCAGGGGATCACTTTCAAAAGGGTCTCAGTGACTTAGGCGCCTAATTCCCATCGACTTACAATGAGGCTTAGGGGGAGATTTTCAAAGTCACAAATAGCACGTCGACGCCTAACTCCTACTAACTTCCAATAGGAGTTAGGTGCCTCTATGACATCAGTGTCTTCTAAAAGCATCTCCTTTAGGCTCCTAAGTCACTTAGGGTCTGTCTATAGTGCAGCTGGGAGGGAGCCCCACAGCCCATGTGATAAATGAAGGGGGGGATCTCCCTTTTATGGACACCCAGCCAGCCAGTTAGCTATAAAGTCCCTCTTGGTGGCTTCTTGCTTTACCTGTAAAGGGTTAAAAAGTCCCCCAGGTAAAGAAAAGGGAGTGGGCACCTGACCAAAAGAGCCAATGGGAAGGCTAGAACTTTTTTAAAATGGGAAAAAAGCTTTTCCCCTTTGTCTCTCTGGGCTGAAGAGAGACGGGGCAGCTGGAATGATCTGTAAAGTTTGGACCAGGTATGAAAATTCATCATCCATACCTAGAAGGATTCATGGGGACAGGGACTGTTTAGATAGACGCGATTAGGTTTATTGCTTTTATTTTCTGTAAGGCTTGTGGACTCCTCTGTGCTAACCCCAGATGCTTTTGTTTGCTTGTAATCTTTAAGCTGAACCCCCAAGAAAGCTATTTTGGGTGCTTAATTTTTGGAATCGCTCTTTTAAAATCTAGCAAAAGCCTAATTTCCCAATGTATTTTCTTTCTTTTTGTTTTTAATAAAATTTACCTTTTTTTTTAAGAACCGGATGGGTTTTGTGTCTTAAAAGGTCTGTGCATATGTTTTTCAATTAGCTGGTGGCAACAGCTGGGTTTCCATTTTGTTTTCTTTCTCGGCTTCCCCGAGGGAGGGGTGGAAAAGCCGAGGGATCTCAGGGAAAACTTCCCAAGTGAGCTTTCCAGGATTTGCAAGAGGCAGTTTTTCACTTGGGTGGTGGCAGCGTTTACCAAGCCAAGGTCAGAGAAAAGCTGTAACCTTGGGGGTTTAATACAAGCCTGGAGTGGCCGGTATTATTTTTAGAATCCTTGCGGGCCCCACCTTCTGCACTCAGAGTGCCAGAGTGGGGAATCAGCCCTGACAGCCCATGTAGACGGACTCATGCCAGCAGGGCTCGAGCTAGTGCCGTACATATAGCCGTGGTGACGTTGTGTCGTGGGCTGGCGCTCAGGGTCTTAAGCCTAGGAGGTTGGGGGGCTTCAGAACCCAAAGTGCAACACAACCCCCCCCGCTATTTGTAGTGCCCAGCCCCGCTAGCATGAGTCTGTCACTGGCAGGCCCCCTCCAGCTGCAGTGTGAACGTACCCTCGGGGGCTGTTGCAGGCCATACGCCCTGAAGGCCTAACAACCTTGGGTCACTGAGATGTGAGCACCTGAGGCAGGTGAGGGGCAGAACAGGTCTCCCTCTGCTGCCCAAAGCAGGGAGCTGCAGGCCTGTCTAGGAAGTTTCTGGCCTTCCCCCAGAACCCAACCACTCTCGGATAGCGTCCCCCCCCCGGCTCCCCCCTCTCAAAAAACAGGTAGAACCGGGTGACAAAAGCCACCTCAGTGGGGAGCATGAACAGCCCTCCCTAGTAGGGTGACCAGATGTCCCAATTTTATAGGGACAGTCCCGATTTTTGGGTCTTTTTCTTATATAGGCTCCTATTACACCCCATCCCCTGTCCTGATTTTCACACTTGCTGTCTGGTCACCCTACTCCCTAGAGGCGGGGGCCACCGAAGTCAAGGGGAGCCTGTCCGCTGTCTCCAAACACCTTTGCACTAGGCCCTAAGAGCCCAGCATCCGCCGCCGTGCTGGATCTGGGGCTTGGCTGTGCAACATGTATCGATCGATTGCTGATCAGTTCCACCGATCTCTGACTCCACCCAGCGAGGCCACCTACAGCCCAGCCTGGGGGGGCTGGGACAATCTGTACAGTGGGGGGGGCCTGAGAGCCATTGAACCAAACTGTAAACCCTGTCAGTGATGGAAACCACTTCAAGCCAGGGCATGCGGCAGCACCCCCAGTTCCAGCTCCTCCAACCCAGCCTGTTCGCTGGACCCCCTGCCCCAGCAGAGCTGGGGGGAACTCTACGATCTAATGGGACGTCTCCACCTCTAACTTCCAACACCAGCCGCGCAGCTGTCTAGGCTGCCAAATGCCGCCAGACTGGGCCCAGGCGGGCTGGCTCGCCGAGGACTGTTGCGTGTCAGGTTTTGGCTCGTCCTTCTCTGTCCCTCCTGGCTATCCTCTGGTGCTTTGACAAGCTGAGCCGCACCCCCCTCGTCTCTCCTCTCCTCCCGTGCGCCTCACTCAGCAACTAATGCAGGAGGCCGAATGCCTGGGCCTGATCTTCTGCCCGTTTCCTCCGCTGACACCTGGCAGAGCGACTCCCGGTTTACACTGGCACGGGACCCGCCTGCCTTTCCTTCCGTTCCTTCCCCCTCTCTCCGCAGATGATTTAAAGAGACATGGGAGTGCGGGGAAGACCCACCGCCTTTGCGGCTGCCTCTCGCTCCCTCTAATCCTCCGCTGCAAATGTGCGATTTTACCCCAGCGAAACGCCCGCCTGGGATCTGTCTCTTCCCATTAAGCATCGGGGCAGGGATAAATTGGGGATGAATCAGGGGGCTCGAAGCATATGATCTGGTCTTGGCCAAAGCACTACAAATGAATTTGCACGGAGATGGAGTGAAAGGCTGCATTCCCCCCCATCCCCGCTACCGAGCGTGAAGGGGATACGTCTGCATCCTATATAGGGAGACAAATATATGTATATATCTATCTCCCTCCCCGAGAAACTGGCTGCAGAGAAACAACTTATCTCCGCGAAGCCAGAGCCCAGGGGCCAGCAGCAGACGGAACTTCAAAGGGAATCTATAAACACAGCATAGGCCCAACATCATAATAATAATAATAAATGGGGAGATGTCGGTTGTTCGGCTCCCCCTAAGTGCTTCCCACCTTCCGAGCCTATAGCTCTGTATTGACGCAGTTTGTCCTAGCTCTTCAAAGCAACCCGCCCCGAGGAAACGCTACATTATGCTAATTGCCAGCTAGGCTATCTTCAGTCTTCTCGCGCTGCCTGGCTTCAGTGAGAGGGCCTGGCATGCAGCCGGGAGGGCTGGGGTGTGAACGGGGTGGGCGAGAGGGCGTGTTGGGAATCATTAAGAAAGGGAGAGATAATAAGACAGGAAATATCCTCTTGCCTCTATATAAATCCCTGGTACGCCCACATCTTGAATACTGTGTGCAGATGTGGTCGCCCCATCTCAAAAAAGATATATTGGGATTGGAAAAGGTTCAGAAAAGGGCAACAAAAATGATTAGGGGTATGGAACGGCTGCCCTATGAGGAGAGATTAATAAGACTGGGACTTTTCAGCTTGGAAAAGAGACGACTAAGGGGGGATATGATGGAGGTCTATAAAATCTGGTGTGGAGAAAGTAAACAAGGAAGTGTTATTTACTCCTCAAAACACAAGAATTAGGGGTCACCAAATGGAATTAATTGGCAGCAGGTTTAAAACAAACAAAAGGAAGTATTTTTTCACACAAGGCACAGTCAACCTGTGGAACTCCTTGCCAGAGGATGCTGTGAAGGCCAGGACTATAACAGGGTTAAAAAAAAAAAACTATACAAGAAGGATAGGTCCATCAATGGCTTTTAGCCAGGATGTGTCTTAACCTTTGTTTGCTAGAAGTTGGGAATGAGCGACAGGGGATGGATCACTGGATGATTACCTGTTCTGTTCATTCCCTCTGGGGCACCTGGCATTGGCCACTGTCAGAAGACAGGATACTGGGCTAGATGGACCTCTGGTCTGACCCAGTATGGCCGTTCTTATGTTCTTATGTTAAGGGAAGCCCCATCACCTTAAAGGAAGCTTGGGGGAACCTGGCTGAGAGGCAGTGTAGCTCAGTGGGGAGGGGACTTGACTAGGTTTTAGTCCCGCCTCTGCCACTGACCAGCTGTATGACCGTGGATAAATCGTTTCCCAGCCTACCTTGGACATAACCACTGGGTTTTGAGGCTTCGCTAATTAACAAACCCTTTGAGAGCCGTCAAGGTCCGCTGCCTTGTGGGGTCGTTAGAAACATCAAGGTACTTGACAGGGCAAGGGAGGGAAATTCAGCAAAATGGCCACCTCTCCTTCCCGGTGCCATGGTAACAATGACTGCGGTTGCACAGGGCCTGGCTCTCCAATGAGACTAGGGCCCAAAGGGGCTCCCACGTGGGCTCGAGTTCCCTTTGCACACGCACGAGAAGCCGCCTGATCCTGGTGCAGTCGTTTACGCTAGTGCCAAGGGAGTGTGCAATATCAGATCAGTAGCATTTTACACACTTGTTCTACCTGGTGAAAAGGGGTGGAATCCGACCCCAAAAGCTTTCAGAAGGGACAGGGAATGGGATACAGGCCCATGCACCGCTAAGTCACTGTTCAAATCTGGCCCAGATTGGCAGGGACCGATACCCGGTCCTCTCTGACTGCTGCTTGGTCGGGGGCATATGTGAGATGAGTTGACAAGTCTCAGCTCAGTTCTAGCGAACAGGCATCCGAGTGCCAAACTGCACTCTGCAGCTGGGGCTAGATCTCAGCAGCGGGGCCAAGGCTGGGCAGGCCGTGGGTCGTGAGTGGAGGGGTGGGTCCGTCAGGTCACGTTGGCAGCATGCATGCGCCCGCCCGGTGCTTCTGGAGCTGCCTCGCTGAGCCGCAGGCAGGATGCGGCCAGAAGCAGCCGGTCCCTGCGGCTTGTCACATTCCTCATGCGCTTCCCCGCAGAAATCAGCCCGCAGACAGGTAGTGATTTGTAAATATTAAAAAACCCTCAAATTGTAGGTTTGCAGCACTGCCTTAATGCACTGCCTGGCTGCGGTGACGCACGCCGCAGAGGGACTGCTTTCTGCTGCTGGAGAGAGCAGACACATCTCAATGGGGGCCTAACCCCCCCCCCCCCGGCGATCCCATCCGACAGTTTATTTCAGACCCAGAAATCCAAGGCTCCCAAAGCATCCCAAGCCTGCTCAGCCCCTTCGCATACGCCTCTCATTGTCACACCGGGCTATCCGGCGAGATCCCATCATACCTATCTGCCATCTCCCACCATCTTCACCCAGAGCACGGTGGAGGCCCTTGGGGTTAAGGCAGTAGACTGGGACTCAGGAGACCTGGCTTCAAATCCTGGTTCTGCCCCAGACTCCCTGGGAGACCTCAGGGGAGGCACGTCACCTCCCGTGCCTCAGTTTCCCATCAGTAAATTGGAAATGATAATCCTCCCCCTGTCTGACCTGTCAGTGAAGACTGTAAGTTTGTCAGGGCAGGGACTGTTTGCATAGACCTGTGAGCTCAGGTGAGACCGTGAGATTTACCCTACCGCTACTAATGAGGTTCGTTGCTGAGTTGCTCTGAGCTCGTGCTGTAGGGTGAGCTTCGTTATCCTCTCCCTGTTCGTTACAGTGCTGGCCTGACGAGCCGGCCTGCATTCTGGTGCGTTCCGGGGTTCGTTACAGCCCTGGTCCCGAGCACTAAGCTGTCCTCTCTGTGCTGCCTGACAAGGCCTCCGCCCAGGTCCCTCACGCCTTTGGTTGCTGTTGTCGCTGGGAGGCGTTTTGTGGCAAGGATCATTTATGTCACGGTGGGGCCAGGAGGGTCCCTTTGGAGAGCAGATCTGTCTGGAGCCCGGGGAGGGAAGGGGGGGGCCGGTTCCAGGTGCATCGTGTCCTTTTAATTCTGCTGAGTGGCAACACCCCGTCCCCCTGCTGCAAACTGGACCTTGCCCCTTCAAGCCCCCCCCTTTGTCCATCACAGGAGGCGGATGTCGCAGCTATTCCAGGCTGGAGTCCTGCGCCTGGGCCTTGGTGAGACCTCACCTCCCTGCTGCACCCTCTCACTCGCTGCCTCTCACCGCAGAGATAATGATAATTGCTCTCCATCAAAGGATCCCCAAGCACTTTCCACACAGATTAGCCCAGCCGCCCCGGGGAGGCGGCTAAGTGTTAACTCACCCAATTTCGCATAGCGGGGAACTGCCAAGCTAAATGACTCACTTCAGGCGGCAAGCTGGGGATAGAACCCAGGAGTCCTGCCAGGCGTCACCCTCTCCAGGTGCCTGGCTAGGATTTCAGACCAACCAAGAACACAGGAACTGAGCACATCCCTCCTGGCAGTGGCTAGCACCAGTTGCTTCAGAGGCAGGCGTAAGGAACCCTGCAGATGTGGAATAATCTACCCCCCACCCCACACACACACACACTTTATCCAAATCTCTGATAGGTCGAGTTCATCTTAAACCCTGAAGTACAAAGTTGACTCGCCCTTCCAGCACTCTGAGCACTCTGGCTACTCTTGTTATCCATCCCCCTTTGGACCTTGCCAAATTCGTGGCCTCAGGGATGTCCGGTGGCAGTGAGTTCCGCAGTCTAAGCACACGTGTGAAGAAGAGGCTGCTCCCCTAAGAAGCCTTCCCAGGCTTTACACAGAGACCAGTGCAGGATGGAGCAGGATTTCAGGGGCCAGATCCTCCACTGGTATAAATGGATATGGCGCCCCCTCTGTTTAGCTGGTTTACACCATTTGGCCCTGGGAGTTTCGCCTGTGGATGCCCGTGCAGTGCAGCTGCAGTCAACAAAGCCCAGTGTTAAGTAGTCCCTGCAAGTGTTGTGACTGAAAGAGCCCCCCGGTAGCTGGGACACGGCCCCGACTCCCAGCCCCCATGCGCGAAGCGTTAGAAAATAGCAGCAGGCAGGCAACGCAATGGAGAAGATTCCTGGAGCTGCTTAAGTCACTGGAGACCAGATCCTGCCCAGGGCCCATGGGACTTAGGCACCTAAATACCTTTGAGGATCTGGGTCTGGGATCCTTGCCCACCGGCCAGAATAAAGGCAGCAGGAGGAGCCCGCTTCAGCGAAGCACCGAGCACCGGCTTAAACTCCATTGAAGTCAGTGGGACTTCAGTCTGTGGCAAGCGTTTTGGCTGACTCAGGTCCTGTACGCCCATGGGAAGCCCAGGGCTGCGTAGGGGCTGCATGTCTAGATTCCCCAGTGGGTTTGGCTCCCAAGCCCCGACCTACTTTCCGCCTCGGGGAGCCCCAAACCCAACCGCCTTGGAACCTATTTACAATATTTACCAAGGCCTAATGATGAGCATAATTAGCAGGGGACCGTTCCTGCTGCAGAGATCTGTGAAAGTTAAAAATACCATCGCAGCCTGGCTCAGGCAGGCGGCTCCACAGAGCCAGGCCCCACATCAAAACCCGAGTCTCCTTTTACCTCGGAGGATTAATCTTTTTACATCTACTTTTGCAAATGAGGCTCGTTTGCATAGACTGCCGCACAGCCCGGCGCCTTTCCTCCCTGCAGATCGGGGCCGTCGGACCTGCCCTGCCTGCTGGGCCAGGAACCTGGGGCTATGCCGCGGGCACTGCCAGACCCGGGTTCGGTTCAGAAACCACAATGATGGGCACGGCATAAGACACCGAATGGCAGAGACTCACGGTTCCTATGGGCAAGCTCTTGCGAGACTGCTGTGTCTCCCTGTGCACATGGGCTGCGCCTAACCCATCGTGGGAGCGACCAATATAAATCATCGTTTTTCAGGGAGGGTTCCCATGGAACTCGGCACAACCTGATTTCCACCAAGGAATAATAATCCTGAAAACCTTGCACCGTGCAACATCTTGGGGCAAAATCACAGGAGAACCTCTGTTCTCACGAGCTCGAGAGATTTATGTTATCTACCTATCTATCCCCATACGTACCCAGGTATCTATCTTTCTGTCTATCAATCTAGCAATCTACTGGCAGTCCATATATTGCCCCATCCTTGTATATCTTGTTGCCTGGCTCAGGAAAGCAGGCCCCTACCAGCTCTAATCCAGACCCCACAATTGTGGAGAAGGCAGCTTTGAATCCAGCTGCCTGGGAATTGCAGGAGGGCCTGGCTTTGTGGTTGCAGTTTGCCTGGGCGGATTCCTTCGCCTGACGGCAGCCCAGGGTGACAGCTGTAGAGGACCGGCACCGTTTATTAGTGGCCTATTAATCTGTTAATCATTCGGTGCAAATGAAATGAGTGTGTCTATGCAAATGCCAGGTCCTTTGCATACGCCCGTGAATGCCTTTCCCATTCATTACTGCCCGGGAACCATAGGCCTGATGTCTAGGAAAACACAGCAGATATGTACATTAAACAGCCAATTAAAAAATTAACAGATTCAAACTGAGCCTGATTTGCATGTGCAAATTAACTTAATTACCACCGTTTCTCCCAGCCCTCCAAGGCGCAGCTATGGAAAGGGGCTCCCCCCGGCATCTCTAGCTGGCAGGTGCTGCCTTTAATGTTATTAACCCATTGCAACAAACCGCTAGCGTGCCCTCCGCTGCATGGAACGGGAACTGAAGGCGCATGTGTCTCTGCCCCCGTACCGCTAAGCCGGGATGGTGATTCTCCTGCACCTCAGCTGGGTGGGGCCTGTGTGTTTGGCGCGTGAGAGGGAGAATCTGTACTGCAGCTGCTGGGAGGACCGGCGCATGGCGGCGGGGGAGAAGAAAGGTGGATTGGGGCAGGGAATACCCCCCTGGTGTAGGGTAATGAGCAGCTGCAATGCAATCCAGCTATGCTGAGCTCTGGCAGTGGGGGGAACTCGCTCTGAGAATCCCTGAACTTCCTTAGCTGACGCAAGGGTCTCCTCTGCCCCTGCTCCCAGCCCCAGTGTCGTGAGCATGACGGGGGGTGTCCCGATTGCACTGTACTGTGGCTGTTTGCTACATCCCCAGGGTCCGTGGGGGACCATGGGCATCAGAGAGGCGGCTTGTGCAGCAGGAGCTGGGTAGCCCCTGTGCCACCCCAGGATACAGGGAGCTGCCTTCGAGCACCTCCCTGCATCCCCGTCCCCCATGCAAGTGCAGGGCCGGGGTGACCAAGGATCAGGCCCCGGAGAAGAAATTCGCCACGGCATTTAAAAATCTCCCTCTTGCCCTTCCCCCTCTCCCAGACACAGGTGCCTCCCATGAGCCTTTGCCATCAGCTAAGTCAAGGCTCCAAGGGGAGCCTGGGGGTGGAGGTACCTGGCAGGGCCAGGTGCTCTGGAAAGGAAGCAGCCAGCCCAGCCTTCCAGTGTCATTTCCAGTTAGAAGAGGAGCAGGGGCGAGTAGAGTCTAGGGCTGCCACGGAGCCTGGGGCCAGCTCAGGAGGAGAAGGGGGGTGGGGCAGAGAGGGAGATGCTCTGGGAGGGCGGATGATGACACCTCATGCTCTGGAGATGGCCCAGCTCCTTCGAAAGCTGGTCCCCACATTTCAGATGCAGAAAGGGGAAGAGATTTGAAGGCTGGATTTGTCCAGCCTTTCTGAGCATTGGTATTAAGGGTAAGGGGCCTTCTGAAAACTCAGGCCTTAGCGTGGTGGGTCACTCTTATTATTATCCCCATTTTACAGATGGGGAAACTGAGGCACAGAGCAAGGCAACGATGGAGAGTCTACAGAGACTCAGTGGCAGAGTTGGGGACAGAACCCAAGAGTCCTGACTCCTAGCTCCATCCTCTGATTACTAGACCATACTCCCTACTAGTGCTGGGGGTGGAACCCAGGAGTCCTGATTGCCACTCCCATGCTCTGGCCACTAGCCCACACTCCCCCCCCTTTTAATGGCAGCAGAGCTGAAAACATGTGCACATGTACACAACCCCAAATGAATGTACATAGGCACTCCCATGTGCACACATGCACACACATACACTCCCAAGCCTGCAGGCACGCACACATTCCACTCTGCACACGCACACACATGCACTCCCACGTGCACACGCACACACACACTCCACCCTGCACACACATGCACTCCCATGTGCACACGCACACACTCCCAAGCATGCACGCACTCCACCCTGCACACGCACACACATGCACTCCCAAGGGCATACACACACTCCCAGGCACGCACGCACACACACACACACTCCACCCCGCACACGCACACACAATTCCCACATGCACACGCACACACTTTCAGGTGTACACACATGCACACACTCCACCCCACACATGCATTGCCAAGCACACACACACATGCACCCCCAAGTGCATATGCACACTCCCAGGTGCGCACACACACACACACACTCCACACACACACACATGCACTCCCCAACATACACATGCCCTCTGCATACACATGCCATTTAGGGTGACCAGATAGCAAATGTGAAAAATTGGGACAGGGGGTGGGGGGTATTAGGAGCTTATATAAGAAAAAGACCCAAAAATCGGGACTGTCCCTATAAAATCGGGACATCTGGTCACCCTAATGCCATTCACTGCCCTGCCCCACTCCAGAGCAGCCCCAGGGTGCCATGAGTGCCAGCAGGGACCCGTTGTGCCGCCCGGCCTGCCTGGGCGTTTGAAGTGAGCGGGCTGGTTCCCGGCCCAGTTCCGAGCCCCAGGTGGGTGGCTCTGGCGCGGCAGACCCCACGGGATGAAAGGCACCGAGCCCGGGGAGGCGGAGATGAAAGGCAGGCCTGCCTCACACACACAGAAATTCACACTCGCAGATGCCAGCCCGGCCCCCTCTGGCTGATTTGCCTTGGCTGCGGGCAGCGGAGTGCCACCAGCGACGGGCACAGGGGCTGCGTGCCAGGGCCAAGCTGCATTTCCCACGACGGTGCCAGGGGACATCGCTTTTTCCCAGCTTCTCTTCCCTGTTCCCAGCTGCGGCAGCAACCATTGAGATTAGCGGCGCCCCCCCCCTCCTCCTCCCCCCCCCCCACCACGCTCCTTTACAGACCCTGTCACCCTGCTGCGCTTCACCATGGAGATTAAAGGTAGCCGCTTCCCTCCTCAACTGAGCCATGCTCTGCCATTTCATTAGGGAGGCTTCCCTGACAGCCGGGCTTTGGAGAGGGGGGACTAGAAAGGAGAGTGGCTCTGGCAGCCTCTGGGGAGGCGAGGGATGCTCAGCGTGAAAATTAATCAGCACAGAGACATAGCGGGGATGAGCCACAAGAAATCCTGGCTAATGGGTCCCAGCCCCCAGCCCGGCCCCACGGGTGGTTCCTTCGCCCTCCTCTAGCCCCTGCCCTCCACGGATCTCAAAGCACTTCACAAGCAGCCATCAATGTGGCGACCTGGCAATAGGGAAGCGTCGTTATCCTTCTTTTCCCCGGGGGGGGGGGAGGGAAACTGAGGCAAGGGAGCAGGGAGGCGAGCGAGTCACAGGACCCGAAATGGCTCACTCCCGGCTCTAACCACTAGACGACACTCCTTCCCTGCGTCCCCTTCTACCAGGCCCGGAAATCCCAGCACCGCTGCTGTATCCCAGCCTTTGCCCTGTGTTATCACCGGTGTGTATTATTTGTATTGCGGTAGAGCCTAGGAGTCCCAGCAATGGACCAGGACCCCGTCGCGCTAGGCGCTGTACAAGCAGAACATGATGGTCCCCATAGAACTTCCGCGCTAGAGTGGCTGCCCCACATTCCGCCCTCGCCTGCAGCTTGCACCCCAGCCCTGCGGTCTGTGACATTCGGGTTTGGCGCCCGCTTTGCCCTGCGCAGGGGGCAGGGAATGGAGATCACAGAGGAAAGGCTGATGAATTCACCTGGGCTTTGTGAACACAAACAAGAATTGGCGAGGGTCACAAAACCCCCACAGGGCCACTCATCCCTTGTCCAAACACAAAGCCCACTCCAGCTGCCCCTCGCTCCACCGGAGCAGCCCACGGTCCTCAGTCGACTGACGGACCAGGCCTGGGCTTTCATGCATATGGCTCAACACTGTGTGGCTCCTAGGACAGGGCGTTGGGTTGGGGTTCAGGAGGCTGAGATCCTCAGAGGTACATAGGCTCCTACTCCCAGTGAAATCAATGGGACTTGGGCACCCAAGGGAACCCTAGCATCTGCCCCAGATCTGTGTCAATGGGGCAAGCCCTTATGGAACCAGGAGTGATGGAAAAAGAGCTGGTTGGCTAGACAAACTGTCAATCATCCAGCAAGACAAGGGAGGGACTTTCATTCTCTGCAAAGGCTTCTGGGTAGGGAAGCTCTCTATAAAATCCCTGGCTTCTGGCTCATTAGGGAGCTGGAGTCGTGAGGCTGATGAGGCAGGTTGCTGGGACCTGGTGCGAGGTAGCTGGAGCATGGTGGATGAGTGAATGGACTGATGTCAGGTTATGGAACAATGTCCTTTGTTGTTCTTTTCTTTGTCGGTTATTAATGGTTTTTTCCTAAACCCCTCTGTACTGGGGCCCACCCGCAGGTTTGTTCGGGCTGCCTAGCTGCTGCACTCTGCTGTGGCCTCCCAGAGACATCCAGGGGAGTTAGGCGCTGAGCTCCCTTTGCGGGACTGAGCCTGTCCCAAATCTGCCATTGGCCTCCTGGGTGACTTTGGGCAAGTCCCTTCCCCCTTTGCTGTGCCTCTGCCCCAGCCCTTTGTCTGCTTAGACTCCAAGTTCTCGGGGGGGCTGGGGCTGTCTCTCGCCATGGGGCTGTATGGCACCTTGGGGGCTATTAACAACCAGAGAGGATGGCACCCCCAGAGGGGAGGACTTTTGGCAGGAAATCTTTAAGAAGCTGGAGGATAGGGAGCTGCGGATGGCAGGCAGGTGCTGCCTCTCCGGCCCTGGAAACTGGGACTTGGAGGCTACTCGGTTGGAGAGGTTCTGCCTCCTGGCTATTCTCAGCAGCCGGCTCAGCACCAGCTTTGCCTCGCAGCATGACTGAAAGCCAAGCCAGCGTGCATGCCTCACGGCCAATGCCTGGCTGCTGTCCCCCGCCCCATAGCGCAGCACGGGACATTAGCCCTCCCACCCTTGCAAGGTGGAGAGAAATCCTGACCTCAGCAGACGCTAGGCATGTTGGGCTGCTTTGGAAGGATGCACAGAAAAATGCCGGGCAGGCAGGAGAGGAGAATGGGCTACTATCCAGCCACCAGGGAACAGAATAAATACGCTGATATACTGCGGGAGAGCAGTAGCTCCAGAGGACTTTCTCTGTCCGTCCCCACATGGACTCCTCTGTCTATTTGTCACCAGACTCTCTGCAGGGAATGCTTTGTCCCGATGACCCCCCCAGGGGAGGCAGAGTGGCGTTAACCCAATTAGAATGTGCCCAGGACATGAGGTGTGATACCCCATCCCCCTCCCTGTCCCGTATCACCCCCGCACCCCCCAGAACAGCTTGGACACCTGCAGGCCACTCCTCCCCGCGTCCCCCCCCCCCCGGAAGCTGAAACTCAGGATCTCAGCCCTCCTGTCTTGCAGGAAGTGTGGTGGGATCTTTACTGACCCTGAGTCCCTTGTGGGAAGGACGGCAGCACCGTGCCCCCTAGGACCACACGGGGGGCCTCGGTACTGGCTCAGAGGGGGGCACCACTTTTCCCTCCCAGGCCTGATGCTGCTTAGCTGGGGAGCTCCTCTAGGGCTGGCCCTGACCCTCAGGCCTCATTGGAGAGCGCATGTAATGACACTGGATTCTCTGTCACCGGAGGTCTCTAACTCCTGTTTTGAGGACCTCAGTAACTCAACCGGAAGTTAGGGGTGTGTTGTAGGAGCGGGGGGCGAGGGTCTGTGGCCTGCAGGTCAGACTAGTGATCAGAGACTCTGCTAATCGAGGCCTGGGAATGGGGCCTCGAGCACAGGGATGCTAACGGGAGCCACCACGTAGGGGATACCACCACGGCAGGGCACTGACCCAGCTCTCTGCCTAGCGCAGCTCTGGTATCTGCTGCTCCCTGCAGGTCCGTGTCCTGGCTAGGGGCTCACTGCCCTGAGGCTGGCTGGAAGGATGGGGAAAGATGCCCTGACTGGCTGGGGGGGGGGGGGTGCTGCCTTTGTGCCTTCTCTTCCACGGAGAGCGTCTCTTTTCAGCCCAAGGTGGCTGACAGGTCGCAGTACTGCAGGGACCTTTTCCTAGGGGATCAAGCCAGTTCTTGGGCCTGATCCAGGGCCAGATCCCCACTGGTGCTGCAATTCCTATGCAAGTCGGTGTCGTCCCCACCCCACCCAGTTCCGCACCGGCTGGAGCTCAGTGGGAGTTGTAGGTGCTGAGCGGGTCCCTAGCACCTCGGGATTCAGCTCTGTAGGTTGCATATCCCCCGTCCGGAGATCTGGTGGTTTCCCAGTGCTGAGAGCTGTAGATGGAAGGAACCGTCGGTGCGCTAGGCTGGAATCCCCGAAGGCCTGACTTAGTTCACTAGCAGGAAGGGCGCTGTACGGACACTACGAGTGGGAACCGGAGCATCGCTCAGTGCAGAATGAACAGCAGCAGGGAGCCGAGGGGCTGAGCTGGGAGGAGCTGGGGCAGGACCGATCCAGCAGGGGCTGCTGCAGGTCAGGCTGGGATGCATCAGCAGGGATGTGTGAGGAGCCCAGGGCTGGGTCAGCAGGGAGGTTGTGGGTCAGGATTGGGGTGCACTGGCAGGGATGTGTGGGGAGCCCAGGGCTGGGTCAGCAGGGAGGTTGTGGGTCAGCATTGGGGTGCACAGAGACAAGACCAAGTAAACCTAGACCATCCCTGACGGGTTTGTCCAGCCTGACTTTAAAAACTGCAGTGACGGGGATCCCACCACCTCCATGGGAGCCTGTTCCAGAGCTTCACTCCCCTGAGAGTTTAAAAATTTGTCCGAACATCTAATCTAGATCTCCCTGAATCGGTGCCGTGGTCCATCCAGTCTCGTGCACTGGGGGGCTGCAGCCGTGGGTTCTATCCCCGGATCGGCCACTGATCTGCTGGGTGACCTTGGGCAAGTCCCTTTTCTACCCTAGGTGGATGTAGATTGTAAGCTCCTCGGGGCAGGGGCTGGCCCTCCAGGAAAGTAATATCCCCATGCAATAGCAACCAGCCCATCCAGGCTCTGTCAGACAAATACCGGCCAGGAAGCCCTGCAGGAGGCAGCTGGGGGGCGATCAGCCTCCTGGCCCACACTAGCTAGGGGCTGGCGTAAGCCCCGGCATGGGAGAGTTTATTGCCCTGCCAATCAACAGGCACAGGTCCGGCAGCCTTGTCTGCTGGCTGCATTACAGCAGAGGGGAGTCCTGGGCAGGGTCCCTGCAGGAGGCTTGGGGGACTGACGCAGGCTCCTGCCAGGTCTGTGACCCTGGCTGGGGATGGGGTATGTAAAGGAGTCCTGTAGTGTTCACAGGAACTGAGGGGGAGGAGGGGAGCGTGCACCGCCGGTGGGAAAGGCGAGAACATTACCCACCTCTGAGAGACGGGGCCCCGGGGGCTGAACTGCAGGGGCCGGGAGGACGCTGCGTCTGTCTGGTAGAGATCTCAGTTGTCCTCGGCTCCTGCAGAGGGGGAGGAGCAAGCAGAGAGCTTTTTCGGGGACACCGTCTACCAGGTGCCTACAGCGGGGCCCTCACCATGGCCCCTGGGCTCCCCGCTGCCGGCCACCAGGACTCTCGTTTTGCCTCAGTCCAAACCGTCTCCATTTCAGATGTTGGTTTTCCCTGAGCAAGGAGGTCAGGAGCACGGGTGGAGACTGGCTCCCAGCCGTTCCCCGTGGGCCAAGTTCAGAGCATTGGGTCCCGGGAAATACAGGCCAGGGAGCGCAGGGGAGTCCTAGGTGTCCGTCAGAGAGCAGGGACCCCCTCGGGACATGCGCTGCTCCCCAACAGGTGAAGCCAAGAACCGCAGAACACGACTGGGCCAGACTAAACCTGGATGGAAGGAGACCAGTAGGAGTCAAAGGAGCTCAGCACCGTGCTGGGGACACCTGGAACCCTGCAGGATTGGGCCCGTAGGGGGTAAGCAGTCTGATGGGGGGGGGGGGGGGGGGGGGGGGAGGGNGGGGGGGGGGAGAGGGAGAAGCAGCTCAGGCCAGTCCCTTCGAGCCTTTGATCAGAGGACGTGTGGGGGAGGGGGTAGCCCATGTAATTAGGGAGGGGAGAACTTTGGGAGGTAGTTTGGCTGCTTCTGCAGATCCAGCAACCTCCCCAGCAAGTGGGAGCCGGGGAAGATGAAACCCAAGTGCGGTTCACGAGGCATCACTCCAAAAAGGGGCCTGGCTTTGGCTGAAGCATCCAGCATCCCTAACCAGAAAAGGCCTCCTGGCCAGCAGAGGAAGCTGCCTCTGCCCCAAGTAGCCAGCCAAGAGCTAATGAGGTAGTCCCAGGCCAGGACCCCATTGTGCTAGGCCAGGGGTCGGCAACCTTTCCGAAGTGCTGTGCCGAGTCTTCATTTCTTCACTCTGATTCAAGGTTTCACGTCCCAGTCATACATTTTAACGTTTTTAGAAGGTCTCTTTCTATAAGTCTAGAATATAGAACTAAACTATTGTTTTAAAGTAAATAAGATTTTTAAAATGTTTCAGAAGCTTCATTTAAAATTAAATTAAAATGCGGAGCCCCCCGGACCGGTGGCCAGGACCCGGGCAGTGTGAGTGCCACTGAAAATCCGCTCGTGTGCCGCCTTCGGCACGCGTGCCATAGGTTGCCTACCCCTGTGCTAGGCACTGTACAAACCCGGAACACAAGGGTAGTGCCTGCCGCAAATCTGTATCTGCTCTGTACATGCACTTTCCCCCTCCCGGTTCTCTGGGGCGCTCCGCCTTTCTCCAGGGGGAGCCCGCAAGACAAGAAACGTCCCCAAGGACCGCATGGCGTCTCCATGTTGTCTGGCAACGTGCCACCAAGCCCCAGTATTGGGGGGGGGGGGGGCCCTGGTGCCCACCCAGGGCAACATGGTGGGGCGTCAGTGTCGTGACAGGGTGAAATCAGAGATGCCGTGACATGGTGATGGCGTGATGGCACGCGGTGATGCTGTGTCGTGTCAAGATGCAGTATGGTGACGATGCAGAGGGATGCAATGGCGTCTGACAGCATCCCCCCTGGGGCACGATATGGTGCCCGGGCAGCGTCCCATTCACACTACATATAGGACTGGAGGGGACCTGCTGGGTCACTGAGTCCAGGCTCGGCTATCGCAGGCCGGTCCATGTGGGAGGGACCATGCTGCCAGTTAATACAGCAGCTTGTTACACAGCAACACCAGTGTCCAGTGCTGGGAGACAGGATGGCTTTATCCAGCAGGACAAGGAGCCCAGAGAGAGGCTGGCCTTGTGGGTGAGGGACCCAAGAGATCTCCTCCACGGACTCCCTGTGTGCCCTTGAGAGCGCCATGTGGTTGCTCTGTGCCTCAGTTTCCCCACCTACAAAATGGGGCTAATAATCCTTCCTCCCCCCCCACCTTTAGCCTTCCTTGGCTATTTAGGTTTGAGGCAGGGAGCACAACTATGGTACAATTAATTAATCGAACGGGGGTGCCCCGGCCCCCGTGCCTGGGTCACGGCTGGGTGCATGGTCCGTTCTTCCTCCTGCCGGGCTGGAAGATGGAAGTGATGCTGCTGCGTTTTCCAGACGGAGCGTTAACAGAGCTGCGGCTGGGCCAAGGCCCCTCTCCCTGGGCTTGCGAAATTCCTGCCCTGCTCCCAAGCTCACTGTCCGGATGCTGCTCTGAGTTACAAATGCAAAGGGAGCGACTGCCAGCGTTAGGAGATCCTGGCTGGGATCCGATCCTAATTAGCTGCAGCCTCTGCCTCCCCGCTCCCTCGGGAGGGGGCCGGAGAATGGAACAACTTGTTTGGAATTATCTTGATTTTTCCAGTTCTCTCTCTCTCTCCTATTTTCACTCAGGGGTTTATTTATTTCCCCTTCCCTCCCAGGCCCTCAAGCACCTCCGAGCCCTTTCTGGGAAGGCGCCAGCTCCCAGGGAAATGCATCTGCACCGCTCACCTGGCCAACAAGCAGCGTCTCCATTTCCCAGTGGCGTGGGTGGAGGCGTTGAAAGGGTGTGGGAGGGCTGGCTGTGCGGGAGCCCCTGACTGCTTGAGTCCTAGCCAATGCCAGCAGGGGGCGCTTGTCAGGAGCAGGGCAGGATGCTTGCTGGGGGGGGAGGTCCTGGCTACTCCAGTTCTAGCCTTCCCAAGCAGGGTGTGCTGCAGGGAACACTGGCTCTGGGGGGAGCTCTTGGCTACTCAGGTCCTAGCCTGCTGCAACAGGGGGCGCTGTAGGGAGCGGGGCAGGAGCGCTGGATGTGGGGGGCAGCTCCTGGCTACGCCAGTCCTGGCCGCTCCCAGCAGGGGGCGCTGTAGGGAGCGGGGCAGGAGCGCCGGCTGCGGGGGGCAGCTCCTGGCTACGCCAGTCCTGGCCACTCCCAGCAGGGGGCGCTGTAGGGAGCGGGGCAGGAGCGCTGGATGTGGGGGGCAGCTCCTGGCTACGCCAGTCCTGGCCTCTCCCAGCAGGAGGCGCTGTAGGGAGCGGGGCAGGAGCAACTGCTGCAGAAAAGAGGTAAAAATTACCTCCCTAGAGAAGCGACCCGCCCCTTGAGAGGGCGTCCACCATCACTGGCCCCTGGCTGGGTGGGGACAGGGACAGCAGGAGGCGCTGGGATGGGGCCAGAGGGCAGCGCTGGTGGCATCCCCAGCAAAAACTGGCTCAGCCCTCACCAGCCGATGCTTAATGGGGTGTGCAGGATCCACTGGCAGACATCTGCTCCCAGGGAGTGCAGGGAGGGAGCCATCAGCAGCTACTTAGGAAGGAAGCAATTAGCATTGGGGGGGGGCGGTGGGATGTTGTTCTCCAGCAGGGTGTTAAGTGCACAGCTGGGGCAGAGGCAGACGGGGAGCGGGGGGGGGCCCTGGGGCTGCCCCATGCCTGGGAGGATGGTGAAGGTGTAGGCTCAGCAAGGGGTAAACTGGGGGCTCTGCCATGGACCTGGAGCGAACGCCAAAGCACTTTGCTGATGCAAATCTTCCCAGTTGGATCGGGCCTTAATTCCCAGCCCCTTCTGCCCCCCCCCCCCCCCCCCCCCCCCCCCCCCCCCCCCCCCCCCCCCCCNGAATAGACCAGGAGGGGGAACGTCCCCTGGGGCAAAGGCTGCCTGTGATCCACCCAGCCTCGGGTGACTGTCCCATCAGGCAGTGGGAACCCAGGCAGGCCGCCCGTTCCGCAGGCTTTGCCCTCTGTGGCTGAGTGTAGCGTGAGAATCACACAAGGCTGGAAATCTATAGGTCTTTCCCAGCTCAGGGTCCTTCCCCCGCCCCCAAGGAGCCACCGCTGGATTGTTATCAAGAGGCTGGAAGCAAAACCAGGCTGCCACGGTGCCAGGCGCTGCACAGCCACAGAGTGAGTGACAGGCCCTGCCTGCAAAGGTCTCAACAATCTAAACGGAAAAGACAGATGCAGGAGGGGAAACTGAGGCACAAAGCGAGGAAGCGACTTGCCCAGGGACATCTAGGAGGTCAGTGGCAGAGCTGGGAACTGACCCCAAGGCTGAGATCCTGGCCCCATTGATGTAAATGGCAAAACTGCCAGTGATTTCAATGAGGCTAGAATTTCACCCCCGGTTGCCACGTGTCCTTGTCCAATCCCCTACCCACTGGGTCATGCTGCTGCCCCATCTGAGACAGGGCCAAGTGGCGCTGCTCCCTCCCCCAAAGCAGAACTGGAGCTCCTTTGAGTCAAGCCATGGGCCGGGTCCTGTCTGGTGCAGGAATAGCAGGGGTGAGCAGTAGATAAAAAAGAACACGGGCTTTACATGCTTCATACATGTGGGTGTATGGCCCTGGCCTGTGCAGGGGGGCCTGTGTTAGAATACATGCAACACAGGTGATGTTGTTATGACTATGCGTGTCACGTCTGTGGGGGATGTACCTTGCAGGTCGTGTGGGTGTGTGAGTTCATACATGCAGGGGTGAATCTATGCATGTTACCTGGGGATGTAGGTGTGCAAAGCGTGTAACACATTATTGCACATGACGTATGGCTATGCACACAGGAAGGGTCTTCCCCCCCCCCCCCGTAGCATGTGTGGGGATATAAGTGTGCAGAGCAGGTCACACGTGAATGTACATGTGTGTGAATGTACATGTGACTTGCTGCGTGTAGCGTGTGTGTAGGGACATGGGTATGGAGCCGCTTGCAAGCGCATGCAGGATAAGGTATGCCGATATGAATGGGAGTTTATGAGCATCGAAAGCTGCTGCGTGTGGGTGACCCAAGAGCCATCCAGGCCCCCCAGGCCCTGCTCCGTCCCTCTCCAATTACCGCATGCAGATTGCCAATCAATGCTATCGATTCCCTTCCTCACAACTGTATCTCGCTGCTGCCTCCCGTCCGGTCCCAGCCGGGAGCAGCTGTGCAGGGCCCGCACGCCGGCCTGAGCCACCCTGCCACACTGGGAGCTGGGGAGAACCTGACCCACCCGTTCTGCCAGGGACTGGCTGGGACAGACTGCAGTCCTGCACCGAGGCCACTGCTCCCTGAGTCCCCCCTCCTGGCACTGCCAGAGCCGCTTTGCAGACCAAGGGGCTCAGGATTCAGCTCCCCTCCCAAATTGGGGGGGCAGGATTCTCTAATTTGACCCTCTGTGCCTGCAAGGGGCAAGGGCACCGTGCCAGCGGCTCCCCCTGCTTCTAGCATCCAGGCACCATGGTCACTTGTGGGAGCAGCCCCGGGGAGGCTGAGAAGGGCTGCCCCACCCTCTGCTGGGCATGGGTGCGCCCTTGGGGGCAAGGGGCATTACAGTGGGCCCAGCAGGACACCACCCCCCCAAAGGGTGATAGGAGGGGGGTGGGTGTGGAGGAGACCTCCCCTGCCCCCAAGTTTCCAGTGGCCTGTGCGAGTTGGAGGCACAGCTGATAACACAATGCCGCCCTGCAGAGCCGGGATGCTAGGCTGGGTGTTAGATCCCCAGGTCCCCATGGAAATCCAGTGCGAGTCGGTCCCGACGGAGATCCCAGCCCAGCGGCTGAGCAATACCTGCACAGCCTCCTTGCCTCTGTCACCCACAGGGAGATTCCAGCAGAGCCCGTCCCCGGTTTCCGCTGGCAGACCAGTCACCCTGCAAACCCGTTGGCCTCTTGCTCTGCTTCAAAACCTAGTGGCCAGCTGGGGGCAGCAGGAACCCCCTGGAATCCACCTGAGTGAGGACGGGCAGGCTCTGACCGAGTTCCCCTTGGTGGGTCGCTGGCAGGGGGGGCACGTCTCATGCTGCATCCACGCACAGTTGCCTCTTGCAGGCTCCGTGTCTTTGCATCCCCTCCCCCGGGGGCCTGTGGGTCCCAAGGCTGAACCAGGCAGACAGTCCGGGGGGGAGCATGAGACCAGATTGTCAGCACCCAGCAGGTGCCACCCCTCTCAGTGCTGGGGGGGGGGGGGGTTGGCCCTCATTTGCAACGTGGGGTGAGGAGGGATCTTTGTTGTTCTCTGTGGGGCTGTTGGGGGCGGGGGGGGGGGGATTCTCCACTGTTCTCAGTGGGATTTGCTGGGGGCTGTACCCTTCTCGAATGGGGTCCCGTAGAGCCCAGTCCCACCTTTTAGCCTGGCCCAGCGATCGGCTGAGCTGGGCAGAGGCGGATTTGCCGTTTGCACAGCTTGGATTTCATTTCATCAGCCCCGAATGGCCCAGGAGAGTGGAGCATCTGCAGATCAGGTAATAGCCAAAGGCAGTGGGGGGTCAGGGATCCCGGGCGGGCTGGTTCAGGGGTTCATTGCTGGAGCCCCGGGAAGGCCAGGGTGGAAGGAACATGGGGATGGAGCACTGTCTGGGGACAGGCCCCAGGAGATACCAGCAAGTGTCTGAACAGTCCCGGCCAGCGCTGCTCTCCCAGGGATAACTCCTCACCATGTTTTATTCACGGGACCAATCCCTCCCTGTGAGTCACAGCCTGATCCTTTCGCAATTAGGGCTTGGGAACGCTTTTCTGTGAATGCTCTTCAGTGGCTCTTTATTGGCTGCAGGTCACCGGATATTAGACTGCAGATAAGGCCCGACCTTTGAAACGCACAGCACAGCACATCTTCCCCCTGCGCTGGGGGATGCCCATCCTGCCGTCCCACCTGCGGCTTAGGGGCAGAGGGGTGACACGCATGGCTGCCATGTTATCTCCCACTCGCCAGCACTTATTTGTCCTTAACCCACCTTTCCTGCCTTGCTTTGATCTATTGGTTTCCTTTTGCTCTCCGTGATCCCTCCCCAGATCCACTCTGTACCTGCCTTTCATCCGTGCCCTTGGCCAGAAAGAAATTAATTGGGACTATCACTGGCGAAGGGGTTAACTCACCTTTCTTCTAACACTGAGACCAAAGGTTCCCTCCCCACACATGCCCCTGTCATTCATTCCACCTCCCTGGGTTTGCAGAGTCCAGGTCCCTGGGGCTGGTCAGTTGTGCTCTGTCACCATCTCCTCTCTCTCTGCTCCCTGTCTGTCTCGCCTGTAATGGGAAAAGCACAGAAATGAGGTAATTTACAAGGTAATTTATGAGTCAATGGGCTCATCTGCTGCCTATAATCCTAGCTGGCAATTGTGTGTAGTTTATTTTCTCAGATGCAAGCTTTTTTTTTTTTTTTTTTTTTTTTTAAAGGAAAGATGAAGCGCATGCACAGGATCTGAGCAGTGCGGGCTGTTGGCGTTAATATTATGGTAGCAAGGAGAGGCCCTGTTGTGCCAGGCGCTGCACAGCGCGAAACAGTCCCTGCCTCAAAGAGAATACAGGTTAAATAGACAACACAAACCCAGGGTCGGAGGGGAAGTGACCTCCCTAAAGTCACCCCCCAGGTTAGGGCTAGGACTAGCTTCTAAGTCTCCTGAATCCCCACCCAGTGCACCATCCTCTAGCCCACATTGCCTCAGGCTCTGCTTAGCTCTTTGCTTAGTGAATATTTCCTGTTATAGATTTGGTTCCACCTCCTTGGAGCTGTGGGGTGTTCCACTGCCCTTCATTTAAGACAGCTGTAAAAACAATTAAGCTTCTTTATAGCAGCCCCCTCCCAAAACAAAGGCCCGTGTGAGTGAGTCCAAGAATTAGAAATACATGGGTAAAGGGCTTGGCTGGGTAAAAGGGTGTGTGTAAAAGGGTGTGTGTAGGGGCTACACACCCAGGAAGAGACTCAGCAGAAGCACTGGAGGCAGAGACAGACGCAGGAGAGAAGCAGACAGAACCAGAGAAGGAGGTGCAGACACACCCAGTGTGCTGGCTGGAAGAGGCTTTCGGGGCTGTGAGCACAGAAACCATCTCCCGTTGTTTGGTCCCCCCTGTGTTCAGGGAAACAGGACTTCCCACAGGCTTTGTAGATAAACAGGATTGCCTCAAAGGCACCTGACTCCAGCCCCGATTTCTCCCAGCTGGAACCACTCCCAGGACCCTGGATTTTTGTCTAGCTGCTCAGGTCAAAGGGGGGAACAATCCACATGTATCCATAACACCATCAAACAGGTGGCCCCAGGCTACCCCATTCACCCAACCCATCAAGAATCACCGCGCTCCTTTCCTGAAGGGAAACGCACCGAGTCACACCCTCCTCCCTACCCGCGATCCTCCTGGCTGCCTTGAGGGTCAGGCACCGGCATCGGGTGCTCTAGGTACAATTCCCCGTTCTGCCACGCACTCCCTTGGGTGAACCCCCTGACTCCCAGTCGCCCTTTGCCGCCTCTCTGCTCGAAAAGCGGCCTGGTTTCACTAAAGCCATTTGAGTGACCAGCTGGAGGAAATTGACATGAGCAAAGGGATTAAAGTGTTTCTTAACCCTGCAGGCAGGGCTGTGGTCCTGTCTGGGCCACCCCAATCAGGGGGTACAGCCTAGTACCGGCCACTACCAGGCTCCCATGGCCTCCAATTCCTAATAAGCCATTTCCGGCCTTAGCCGGCAGGCTGCCCCTGCCCTGTTCTGAGCAGCCAATCGAGCCCGCAGCAAAGATACGAGGCCATCTCGCCTCCAGCTTTCTCACCCAGCAGCTGCCCCTTTAGTGTGGGGAGGTTCAGCCCAGAATGCCAATGCTCCCATGGCCTTTGAGGCCTTCCCTGTGCCCCGGGCACCCCCATAATAAGCAGAGCAATGATCTGGGCACTCCCAGCTCAGCAAGAGGGGCTTTCCCCCCCCCCCCCCCCCCCCCCCCCCCCCCCCCCCCCCCCCCCCCCCCNATGGGCCTCCCATTCAAATCATCTGTCCATCAATTTACAGGCCAGCTGAAGGAAACTTAAGCCAGGCTGCTGAGATAGCAGCAGGGCTGAGGCAGGGGGTGAGGTGGGTTCCAGGGTGCCTGATGGATGCAGCTTATTACAGCTTTGAAATATAATTTCCATTTACACCTCTGGTTCTGTTTTCCTCATAAATAACGACTGCTCATAAAGGCAGAGAGGAGCACGCCCCCCGCCCGCCCCGGCTTTAATTGTAAACAGGGCAATCAATCCGCAAGGACAGCGCCGACCGAGCTGCTGGCCGGACAACCGTGCAACAGGAGCTGCTGACCAGCCTCCTTCTGTGCGAACTCCCCCAGCCTGGCCCATCAACATCAATCTTTGACTCCCCTGCTAGCTGAGTCTGGGGCTACCCGTGCCCCTACTGTTCTGCCAGTGCTCCTCAATCCCGGCCTGCTGCCCCCACTATCCCAGTCCTGGGCTCCCCACACATACAGCTTTTACAGATGCTCCTCCAGCCCGACCCACAGTTCCCCTGGTATATCAATCCAGGGTCCCCCCGCTAGCGCCCCTCCAGCCGGACCCACAGCTCCCCTGGTACACCAATCCAGGGTCCCCCCGCCAGTGCCCCCCCCGCCCGACCCACAGTTCCCCTGGCATATCAATCCCGGGTCCCCCCGCTAGTGCCCCTCCAGCCCGACCCCCAGTTCCCCTGGTATATCAATCCAGGGTCCCCCCCCTAGTGCCCCTCCAGCCCGACCCACAGTTCCCCCGGTATATCAATCCAGGGTCCCCCCGCTAGTGCCCCTCCAGCCCGGCCCACAGTTCCCCTGGTATATCAATCCAGGGTCCCCCCGCTAGTGCCCCTCCAGCCCGACCCATAGCGCTATCTGCTCTCTCAGGCCAGGGCACGCACAGCTGCAAATGCCCATCCTTCCCAACTCACCGCTCGCCTGCCATTTCAGTTGGGGGCTCCCCCCACCCCAGCTCTGCTGGTGCCCCTCGATTCCAACCTGCAGCTTCCTCCCTTGCACTCCAGCGTTCCACCCATTAGCCCACACTCCCTCCTCTAAGCATCCCGCCCTTGCCTTGCTCACGCCAGCCAGCGACCAACCAACCTATTGAAAGCACTCGTCCGACGGACACGGCCAGACATCCCCAGGACTGGAAGCTTGAAGCAGTGGATCTTGACTGGCAAGTTTCCCTTTCGGGGCTGCCCTCAGTGGCGGGGTAGGAGCTATGAGGTCCCAGCGGTGGAATTCATGCATCAGGCCTCCAAGCAGAGCTAACACTGAGAGCTCAAGCACAGTAGGGACCAGACCAGGCCTGCTGAGGAGGAGCTGTCACTGCCCGTGGCTCCGGTATGGAGGGAGTTGGCGAGTCATTGGAAGAGGCTGAGAGTTCAGACCCGTTTACCCTGCCACCCGGAGAGAATTTAGAGCAAGGCAATTAGTTCCTCTCCCACTATATATATTTCCAAAAGGTCAAATAAAATCCACAGGCCATGAATAAATCTCTCCGTGCAGGCTGAGTACAATTATAGCCCTCCCGATGCTGCAGTTTCCAGACTGCCAGCCAAACTCAGACTTGGGTGGATTTATATAACCATCACAATTCCACTTTGCATTTGTATATAACGCCTTTCGGCCAAGGCTCTCCAGGCAGGAGGCAGCTTGTAACCATCTATCTCACCCACCGCTGGAATGCAGCCACGTCTGGGGCAGAACACAGACGCGGTTAAACAGCCAGCCCGCTGCGTCTCAGAGGAGTCGTTCAGCCAAGAAATGCAGCCGCCTCTGGGGAAGGGCGCAGCTGCTGTTGGAAAGCCACACGGCAATGCAGCATAAGGGTCGCTCACTCAGGGCAGGTCTACCCTACAAACTTGCATCGGCTGCATGCAGCGACGCCACTGTCGTGCTTCTGGTGAAGACGCTCTCAGCCAATGGGAGAGAGCGCTCCCGTCAGCTTAGTTACTCCGTGAGAGGCGGTACCTCTCTCCCGCCGACATACGCAGGGGGTTACGGTCAGTATAACTACTCCGGAGGATGGATTTCACACCCTTGAGCAATGTAGTTATACCAAAGTAAGTGTGTAGTGTAGCCCTGGCCTCAGTATTGAAATACAGCCACCTCTGGGGTGCAACATGGCAGCTGCTTAACAGACACCAAGCAGTTCTGCGTAGGGGCCGCTCACCCCCTGTTAATGCAGCCACCTCTGGGGTGCAACAAGGCAGCTGCTTAACAGCCACCAAGCAGTTCTGGGTAGGGGCCGGTCACCCACTGTTAATGCAGCCACCTCTGGGGTGGAACATGGCAGCTGCTTAACAGCCGCCAAGCAGCTTGGCACAGGGGCCCCTCACCCACTGTTAATGCAGCCACCTCTGGGGTGCAGCATGGCAGCTGCTTAACAGCCACCAAGCAGTCCTGTGTAGGGGCTGCTCACCCACTGTTAATGCAGCCACCTCTGGGGTGCAACATGGCAGCTGCTTAACAGCCACCAAGCAGTTCTGTGTAGGGGCTGCTCACCCACTGTTAATGCAGCCACCTCTGGGGTGGAACATGGCAGCTGTTTAACAGCCGCCTAGCAGCAATGTGCTGCAGTTTTAGGATCGGGAGCAAAGAACAGTTCATTCAGTTGAAATAATGGGGAATTTAGGTCAGCGGAATGTAATTAACCTGACTGGAATTGGGCCAGGACGCTGATATGAACAAACCTACCCATGCAAAAAAGGGCAGTGGGCGCTGTAGTGCCCTCTAGCACCACACTGCGGTATCAGTTCAGCCATGACTCAAAGAGAAGCGCTCAGCACACGGCGTCACCAACACAGTTCCCTGCTGCAGCCGGGTTTTCCTTGGACATCTCCCATTCAAGCCCTGACCAGGCCTAGCCCACCAACCACTGGCAGGGCCTTCCCTTGTGCTGACAGATACACCCACAGTTTCCAAAGGGTTAATTTCTTCCGGGCTGAGACAGGCGGCGAGGCTGGTCCCTAGCGGGCTGTTGAGACTTGCACCAGGCGGCAGTGCCGGCCCGTGGCCTGTAGGGGGAGCTGTGTGTGTTCCAACCATCATGCCCCAGCCCCGTAATCTGAATTAAGGTGGAGACTCATCCAGGTTCCCTGCTTGGGTAGAGCGAGGGGGGGGGCTGATAGCTTTCTTCTGCCTCAGCCGGAGGCCTCACTCTGCTCCCGTACGTCTGAGGGGAGATGCAGGCCGGGGGCCCAGGCTCGGGGAGGATACGAACCAAACCCAGGACTGCAAAGGAAACCAGCCAGAGGAGGAGGCAGTGGGAACCTCCTGCCTGAATCCCTTCCACAGCCCCGTCCTGCTCCCCTGGACGGGGTCACCTTCCCAATGGGTGGGGAGTGGGGCTGGCCCCGGTGTGAGACGGCGCCTGGCCTGCTGGGGCCCACACAACACATGAGCAAGGGGCTGAGCGAACCCAGCAGGGACGGGGCCGTTCCAGCCGGTATCACCTAGCCACCGAGGATGGAGAGGAAACAGCGGAAGGAAGGGGATGGCAGGAAGGGGATGAGTGGGCACTTTCCGGAGGGCCCTATTTTGAGCACAGCACGCCTGGAAGCCGCAGGGCGGAAACACGGCTTTGTAAAGACTGTGAGGCCGTCCCTAACCGGAGCTGGCTTTGTGCCTCGTCTGGCTGCCTGAGAGGGACCCAGCCAAGCTGTTTGCCTGGAAGGTAGATAAGAAACGGACCATAAAAATGGCTCCAGCGTAGCCCACGGTTTCCTTCAGAGCTCCCTGTTTAATGTGAATGCTCTGTGTTTCTAGCACCCCTTCCAGCCAAGGAGCGTGACGGGCTTTGCCAGCATTCGTTAGCCACAGCCCTGCTCCCACACGACTTAGCACACCACTGCAATGCAGCCACCTCTGGGCCGGAGTGCAACGCGGTGACGCTTAAGGACCAGGCAGTGCGGAACGCTCCTAGCCAGCTGTCATTGAGACGGGGATCTGGGGGAGGCAGGATGGCATCACGTGAGTGGGAATTCAGCCCAGACGGCAGGCCAGACGAGAAGCTCCTAGGACTTTCGGGGGCTGGTCCCAGCTATGTCACTTCCAGCGCCCCCTAGCACCACGCTGGGGCATTGGCTTATTGAAATCTGCCCCTGGAGCTGGCCCTCCGCACAGGGGTGGATTTCACCCTCAGACAGCCATTGCCCATTTCCCCGCTGCTCAGTTTTGGGAGGTCTCCCAGCATCGCCAGGCAGGGAAAGCCCCTTGCTGTTGCTGGGACATGGAAGACGCAAGGAGGTCATCATTTGGGGAGAGAGAGCCACCAAAGAGAGTGTGCGTGAGCGCCCCCTGTTGGGGTGCAGCATTCCCCGGCCATGCATCCTCCCTGCCTGCCGACACCTGGTCGCGCTCAGGCCATAGGCAGAGAAGTGAGCAGCCGGGAGCCGTGCCCGTGTTGGTGTCTCTGCTCTTACAGATATGGGAGAGGGAGGCAGAGGAGAATCAGTGTTAGCCAGGAGGCGGGGTGGGAATATGTTTTATTTTCAGGCACCAGAGGGGGATTTAAGAGCAGCAGAGAGCGCAACCGTATCTATTTATATTGCAGTTGTGGCATTCGGTGATCACTTAGCACTTGCGCTGCTTGCTAGAGACCTGATTTATTCCGTCTCCCATTCCAATTGGCTGTGCATTATATGCGCTTTACAGTGCTCCGCCCAGACTCTGTGTCTGGGAAGCTCAGCCCTTAAAGGCACCCCCGCACCACAGCAGTACCACCCACTGAGATCAGGGCCCCATTGCGTGCATCCACATAGAGAGAGGCAGGCCCTGCCCCGAAGAGCTTGCAGTCTAAATGGACAGGCCAGACAAAGAGTGTGAAGGGAAACTGAGGCAGAGCAGGGAAGTGACTTGCCCACGGTCATCCAGCAGGTCAGTGGCAGAGCTGGGAATAGAGTCTAGGTCTCCCAAGTCCCAGCACAGTGCCCTGCCCGGGGGGAGAAGAAAATGAGATGCGCTATAAAGTGAGTAAGTGACAGGACCCTTTTAACATCTCCCTGCGTGGTAGGGGCGGCTGCGCTGATGCAGGCAGCTCAAGGTGCCTCGGGGGGGGGGGGAATTAAAGGTCATTCTTGAAACAGATAATATAAAAATTAATTTTCTGCCCGGTGGTTTTTAGGGGTTTGACACTGGCGGAGTCTGACAGGGCTAGAGCCGCACGTTCCATGGCCCGAATGCGGGTGATATATGACCCCTCGCGCTAAGCCAGTGCTGACCTGATGCCCCAAAGCGGTGCCAGGGGGCGCTGTGCTGCCAGAAGTGCCGTTTTCAAAGCCAGCTGTGAAACCCAGGTCCGGCCCCAGGGCTCTTTCCATGAGAGTCAGGGTGGGTAGCCCTGGGGGGTCTGAGCCAAAGCCAACCATTCTGCCTCGCTAAGATTCCTGTGCCGCTCGCCTGGCCTGACCCTGAGCAGCACCCCCCATAAAGTGTGATGCAGTTTGACACAGGAGAGAGGGCTGGAGTTAATCTAGTGGTTTGACCCTTGCGGAGAAATCCCACATCCAAAGCGTGAATAAAGCTTCCCCCCTTATCTTCTGCAGGAGAAGGGAGTTCAATCCGTTGGCCACCAGTCGGAGACAGATTAGACCACTAGCTACTAATAATACTTAGCATTCTTCTAATGCTTTATATGTTCAAAGCACTGTGCAGATATTAGCTAATTAATCCACCCAACACCCCTGGGGGCTGGGAAGCATTATCATCAATTATTTGATGAGCTATTGGACAAGACTTCATGGTGCTTAGGTGTCCTTAAATATATGGGGTCAAATCTCATTGGCTGCGTGAACTGGGCCCATTGAGTAGATATTGTTCCGCTCTGGTTATTCCATGCCTCCTACAGACTGTGGGGAAGCCCAGAGCTCTCCCTGGAATTGGCCGTGACTCACCTACCAGTCACTGGCTGACGTCTGGACAAACTGTTTCTGAGTTTGCAAAGCAGCAGCAACATTTACATTTCGTCGTATGCTTCCAGCTCCATACACAGGGTCTGCAAGCAGATGAATAAATAGATGGAATAGATCCAGGACCAATAGGTAGTAGTATAGGCAGTGCAGGTAATGACACCTATAGTTAAAGTTGCCCATTTGCCATGATATGATCCTGGTTTCAGTTGCTTTTACAGCTTTGCTAAACTTTAACTGTTCAGGCTGAAATTTTCCATGGCGAATGTCAGTCTTGGGCTGATTGATTGATTGATTTTTGGAAGGCTTCAGCTAAGGCAGGCCAGCTATTTCTAAGGTTAGGGGGGAAATACCTTGTTTTTCCCATATTAAAAACAAAATCTTCCAATTATTTCATGAGACGCTCTAGCACCTCTATGCTTTGGAGCACGGACGTGAAATTTGGCAGGGAGCTCACTTTTTGCCAGCCCCATGAAAATCCACCCAGATCTGGCCCAGTTAGAAAACTCTCTGTTTGCACATGCTCAGAGAGTTAGAGTCAGGCAGCTAAATTCTCCGAAGAATCCGTCTACAATGAGCATGCTCCGTCCCCACCCAGCTCCTCCAGGCGTGTGCCTTCCCTGCAGAGTGGCTGACTCTGCTCCATCCTCAGGGTGTCAGGAGCTGAGCCGGACTCTTCCTGCAATTGCACCATCTGACTCCCAGAGGCTGCCATGGCATCGCATTCAGGCACGGACAGTGGGGACGCCATCTCTCCTGTGCACTCAGTGGCCCAGCCCCTTGCTGGCACATGGAACCCAGGCAGTGGTGGGGGGAGGAGAGGAGGAATCTGCCTGACTCAAAGGCAGGGGGGCCTGGGGAAGAGATGCGGGGCGGAAGCAGGGAACAGGGGGACAGAAGCCCCAAAGTGGGAATAGGCACAAGAAATGACTAGGGATAGTCGTGATAGGAGAAGGGTGTGAACCGAGGAGGGAACATGGGTGGGAACAGAAAAGGGGGCAGGCAGGTGTCAGGGGAGGAATAGCAGCAGGAGGGGACAGGAGTGGGGGAAGGGGTGGATAGGAGCAGAAGGGGATTTGGAGGAAATGGGACAGAAGGGTCTGAAAGCACTAAAGCACACTCCTCTATAGAACATGGAATGAACCCAGGAATCCTGAGTGTCAACATTCCTCGGCTGTCAGCAAATAGCGGTGAAACCCACTGGCAAAGTTTGTCTCGTCTCTCTCTTCTGCACAGAATCTAGCCCTCCAAAGTTAGGAAATACCAGCATTTGAGTTGTCCGTGCAACCTTAATTCAGCCCTCTTGTGCGTATGCCGGGCCGTGATGACACAGTCTTTAATTACATGATCACAAGCGATTTTTTCCACAGGCCCCCTGCCTCAGTCAGTGCACGGGCTGGACCTGCTCCGGGGATGACTCAGGGCTGTGTACTGAAGCTGTCTCTCGGCACCCTGAGTCATTTTTGCAGAAGTTGGGAGGTGTGCAATGAACGAGGAAGGGAAAGGATTCCTCGCTAAGGAGGCAGTGGAATGCCGTCCTGGACAACTGGGTTCCATCCCTGCCTCTGCCACAGAGTTCCTGGATGGTGCTGGGCAAGTCACTTAAAGCAAACTTTTCACAGCGGCCACTGTGTGTTCCTCATTTTCTGGGTACCTAACCTGAGACACCTTGGGTCTGACTTGCAGAACTGCTGAGCACTCACAACTGCCACGGAGGTCAACGGGCACCGTGCTCTGAATAATGAAGAGCTGCAAAATGTTTTGCAAAAGATCCTACACTTGTCAAACCGGGCCTCCGATATTCCTTGGTATTTGGGGCTTTAATGTCTCCGTTTCCCATGTGTAAAATGGGATGATAATATGACCTCACCACCCCAGGGTGTCACAACGATAAATTCATTCATGTCTGTAACGGGCTAAGATCCTCCAGTGAGAGCAGCATGGAAAAGTCCACGGGGGAATTAATAATTCTGTATTCAGTGCAGGGCTTGGCTGCTGGGCAGTGAATAATGCCTGGGGCCACGCACTGAAGCATGAGGATAAAAAGGAATATTGGAGAGATACCCATCAGTGAGTACCGTCCATCCTGAGCACTGAACAAGGCAGGAGTCTGGGGGGGAATTGTAGGTGTAATTAAAGACTGGATCACAATGCATGTGCCCGAGACAGCTGAATTAAGGATGCAAAAGCTACCTTCATTCTGGCACTTCCTAACATTTGAGTGCTTGATTTTGCAACCTTAACATCCTTTGCATGTGGTTTGCTGTATGTAATAGCCATGCGCGTTAAATAATAAAGACAGGCCATGAGGGATCGTCTGTTCTGCGTTTGTGCAGCACCTAGCACAGGGGTTCTCAAACTGGGGGGGCGGGACCCCTCAGGGGGTCGCGAGGTTATTACATGGGTGGGTCGCGAGCTGTCAGCCTCCACCCCAAATCCCGCTTTGCCGCCAGCATTTATAATAGTGTTAAATATCTAAAAAAAGTGTTTTTGATTTATAAGGGGGGGGGGGTCGCACTCCGTGGCTTGCTATGTGAAAGGGGTCACCAGTGCAAAAGTCTGAGAATCATTAGCCTAGCACAACAGGGGCCTGGTGGATGACTGGCGCTGCTCGGCCCTGTGGCAAAACAAACCCTAATGATACCCGGATTGCCAGCCTGGGTTAGTTCCCAGCTGTGCCGGGTGAGCAGGGCTGTATGAAGGCAGTCTGGGGCCCTGGGCATCTGGCATCCTCAGAACCCTCCCTAAAGATCATGGCCCGGCCCCTACTTAGAGGGACAGCAGGTTTGTCTGTCTTGTCTGCGCTTTGGGGCAAGAAACGGCTCGCGCTGTGTGTTTGTACTGCGCCTTGCGCCGCCTCGGTCAGGACCTCTTGGTGCTACTCCAGTACCAATCATAAATCAAAGACTATCGTCTCCTAGCTAGCTCCAGCGTAGCCCCAGTGCCCGGGCCCTGGATACCACAAAGACCTAGGCGAAATACCCAGGGCTGCGATTGTGTCCCCATTGTGCATGCAGAGTCGGAGACGGCCCCTGCCCCGACGAGCTTCCAGTCCTTGGGGACAGGGTGGGCAAAGAAAGAGTTCTGCTGATGCTGCGGAGGGGGGGGGGGGGAAACTGAGGCACGCAGCGGGGCAGCGACTTGGGAACTGGAGACCTCGCCTACTCTGGCCTAAAACCAACCCCCGCCCCTTTGCTGGGCTGGCAAGGAACGAGCCAGCCCCGGCCTTCAAATCCTCCCCCGCCCGCTCGCAGCCCCCCCACGCCAAGCGGGTCCCCCCTTCGCGCTCCAGCTCCTGCCAGAAGCGCCGGAATCCAGCCCTGCTCTTGCCTGGAGCCCGCCGGGCTGGGTGCAGGCTGGAGCTGCGGCGCAGGGGAAGATGCAGCCTGCAATGTGCGCGCTCCTGATAACGCAGGAGACGGAGCCAGCAGATAGAGCCAGCGCCGGGAGAGAGGGGGGAAGAGACCCGCTCTCCGCCCCCCGCTAGCCCCCCCCCCAGCAGGCTGACAAAGGCAGCAGGGAGGGGTGCGGGGGGGGGGGGGGCGGGCCCCCCCCCCCCCCCACTCCTCTCGCAGGAGCCCCTGGCTGCAGCTGTTCCCAGCCCCCCTCCCGGCCCAGGGGAGGGGGTGCCGGGGTTTGCATGCACCCAGCTGGTGGGGAGCGGCATTGCACCGGGGGGACCCCCCCCCCCCCGCCTGCCTGCTGTGGGGCTCTGCGCCCTGGTTCCCGGGCGCGGGCGCTGCTGGATGCGTGGCCGGGGTGCCAGGCGGGTGCGAGGCAGGGACAGGTGTGAGGGGGAGAAGGAGGAGCGCCTCCCCTTAAAGGAAAGAGCCGCTCGGAGCTGCCCGCCGCAGACAGCTCCAGCCTTGCTCCCGGGAGCCGCCGGCACGGTAGGTAAAGGCGCCGGGCGCTGCTGGGGAGGGGGGAGGTGGCGGCATCGCCTCGACCTGGGGGGGCTTTTCCCCCGGGCGCCCTGCAAACTTTGCGGCTCTCGCCCGGCGATCGCCGCCTCCCGGGTCCGTTTGTGGGGGGCGCGTGGCGGTGGTGCCGGGGGGGGGCGATTTCACTGGGGGGGGGGGGGGTTGTTATCCTCTGCCCGGGCAGCAACGTGCCTTTGTGTAGTCAGTGAGCAGCCCCTGCCTTCCCCATCCGAGCCGGGGCGAGCCTGCAGCGAGCTTTTGTTACGGGCTCCGATGCAGAAGGGAACCTTGAAGGGTCACTGGCTCTGCCCCCCCTCCCCCCGCCGGGGGTCTGGCATTTCCCAGCAGCTGGTGGGTACTGGGGGGGGGGGGTCTGTTACAAAGGGGGAGGGGCAGGAGAGGCGAGGACCCCCCCACCCCCCAGCTGGAGCTGTTCTGCAGGGGGCTGGATGGGGGCGAGGTGGAGGAGGTAGCCGGCAGTGGCTGCCTGGGTTTGTTTTGTGCTGCCACAAGCCCCTTGGTAACCGGCTGGAGTTGGGGGGGGAGACCTGCCCTTCACTTGGGGTGCAGCCCCCCGGCTGTCGGGCAGAACCTGTCTGGGCCGGAGCCGGGCTAGGGTGACCAGATGTCCCGATTTTATAGGGACAGTCCCGATTTTTGGGTCTTTTTCTTATATAGGTTCCTATTACCCCCCACTCCCTGTCCCGATTTTTCACATTTGCTGTCTGGTCACCCTAAGCCGGGCACAGGGCGCTGACCCAGAATCCAGCCCACGGGTGAGCTGGGGAGGGCTGCCGGGGGCCCTGCCATAGAGACGGGGTGGGGCAGAAAGGGTGACGCTGCCCCCACCCCGGGGAGCCGTGCGAGGGGAGCTCCCGCTCCGTCCGGATCTGAGGTTTGCCACCACCGGAAAGGTTGGCCCTGCCCTCGGATGAGGGAGGGGAAGGCTCCGTTCCCAGCCATGTGGGTTACCTCAGCCTCCGGGTGCTGGGTGGCCTCTGGACCCTGCAGCTGCAGGGAAGGTGTCTGCCTGGCTGTGGGGCCTGGTTTGTGACATTCCTGTTGAGGAATAGGATTATTGGCATGAAAGGAGCAAACAGCAGGGGAGTTTAATGCTTTTAAACACGGGGGTCTGGGCCCTGCGATTTACAGGGGTGGGTGGGGGTTCAGCAGGGGGAGCCCCGCTAGATGTCAGTCCACTAGGCACTTCATGGTTCAGTGCTGGGTATCGGCCACCCTCGCCCGGTCCTGTGAACCCCCCGACGCTGGTCAGGCTAAAGATAGCCCACCTGCGTTCCCGCTCCTAGCAGGGGGGCCCATCCTGCAGAGTGCTGGATAAGGGCTCTGAGAGACAACGGTGCTCAGCGCAGGATCGGGCCCCCCAGCGGTCCTCCTGGCCGGTTTTCAGTTGGCCTGACGTCTATGCTAATGTTGAGTCCCTCCTGCTTACTGCTGTCAGGGGCAGCTTTGGGGACAGTCACCGTCAGGGGTGGGGGACAGGGGCAGGGACCTGAGTGCCGCCTGGCATGTGGCTGAGGACAGGGCTTTGCCTGCTAAGCAGCTGGGGCAGTCACCCCCTGTGCAGAGACCGCCCGCCCCCCCGCTTCCCTAAACGCGCACCCAGCCTCCGACGTAATGGGGGATCAATAGAGACGCAGCCGTGGGATCTGGAGCCACTCGTGACATCGGAGCGGCAGGGCCTGTCAGTGCTTCCACCCTCTCGTCTGGGGCTCGCACGGAGCACGCCGGCTCTGCCTTGCGGCTCTCCCGTCTCCCTTTCAGTCGCCCAGGGAGCAGGAGCGGTTGGCTTGGGGATGGGAAAGTGGGGCGGGCCGTCCAGCGCTGTGGGCCAGGCCAGTGCCCGGAGCCCGCTGAAGCAGCGTCGTAGCAGCGGGAAGCGGAGCCTGGCCTGGAGCAAGGAGGTGATTGCTCATCTCTGTGCAGGTTCCTTTAGCACTTAGGATCTCCAGAGTCCTGTACGGCCCTGGAGGGGAAGCGGGGGGACCTAGGTTCCGTTCCCAGCTCTGTCATTGTTCTCTCTGCATGACTGTGGCCATGTCACGGCCCTTTTCTGCACCTCAGTCTGCTTGTCTGTAGAATGGGGCTGTTGGTATAATGGTAGCGCCTAGGTGTCTCTGCTGAGATGAGGCCCTTCTTGTGCTAGGTTCTGTACAGATACAGTCCCTCAACCTGTGAGTGTACAGTCTAAATGGACAAGGGCAGGAGGGGAAACCGAGGCACAGGGCGACCTGCCCAAGGTCAGAGAGCCGAGAGCCCAGGTCTCCTGAGCCATCACCCCATGGGCTGTCCACAGCTGCTAATGATACCAAAGCCCCTTGAGAGTGCGCTTCCAGAGGCGCTTTTTGTCTAGCCAAGTGTTATTAACGGATGATGAATAACCGCGCTGGGCAAGGACACCGGCCGGGTGACAATTCCGTCAGAACAAAACTTTTCTGATCTGCGTCACTGCTAAGAGTTCCGCAGAGACCCCGGGAGAGGATATCAGACAGACAAATGCAGGCCTGGCTTTTTGTGCTGGACTTTCCCCCTTTCCAAGGTGTTCGCTTAGTTTCACTTTCTGGGCCAGACCCATCGGCTGCTGGAGATGGATTTACAGGGGCCCCATCGCCTAGTATTTTGAACCTAAATTTAGGGCATGGACGACATGACGCTAGGGGGCAGATTTTCAACCGCTTAGCACCCAGCAGCTGCCATGATGATGGCGCTCTCCCTTTAACTTATAAACACGGGCCCTTCACCTGCAGCTGGTGCAGTTGGGAGGAGGGGGTCTTGAGGACATTGGGTCGTTTTGTTTTTTTCTTTGTGCTTTTAATTTGAAATCGGGCCGGGTCGTGTTTGTGAATGAGGGGCCCTGTGCTGCCAGTCCCCATTGAAGTGGGCGAGGGTGCTCAGTTGCCTGCCGGATCGGGCCCTTCCGATGGAGCACTGTGGGGGAGGCAGGCTGCCCCTTTGCTGAGTGATGCAGAGTAACACGCAGTTGTCCTCCTTTGTAGAGAGACGCTGGCCCACAGCCTGCCCCCGAATTTCACCCCATTCTGATTGGTGGGGTGCCATCACCATCTGCCAGTGGTTGATGGATCAAGGGGTCAGAGCCAGGGGGCTCCCGAGTTGTCTTAGCTGCTGATCCGGATTCTTTTGCAGCGTGCGGGTGGCGTCTGGACGGTGGCGAGTCATGTGCTGGAGGGCGGGAGGGCTGTGCCGTGGGGTAGCAGCGCCGCGGGGAAGGCTGCCTCGTAAGAGAGAAGATGGGGAGGTGGGAGATGGTTGAAAGGAGGAAATAGAGTATTTCAGGGGGCATCTTGAGGTAGGGGACGGGATTCATTGGGTTGCTATGGAGAGGGGGAGAATTGGCGGTGTTTATAGAGGTTCGGGGCCGGGAAAATATGGGGGGATGGACTCCCCTTCCCTGCCCCACCCCTGCAAAGGCAGCACTTTACTGGAGGCAGCTGGGAAACTTTGCCCTGGCTCGGAGCGCCGCGGGTCCCAGGTCCCAGCTGGGCAGATGGTTTCAAGCTTGGATGCTGTGACGACAGGCACCGTAGAACTCGCCTTGAATCGAGCCGCTTGGCTTTGTGCAGTTCTGTGACCAGGATCTCGCCCGGGTTCGGGGTCAATGGCTTTTGGAGAGCTGGCCGTTGCGGGGTTTATAGCCTGCTGCCGTTTGGGCCGACCCTTAACGGCAATGTTTGCAAACTGGCGGCACGGGTTGTTTTGTCCCTGAAGCTTTCCCGGCCATTTGGAAAGGTCACCATATGTGTGTGTGTTTTTATGGCGCTTTCAGACACACTCTGGCCATAAAGAAGCTGGCTGCTTTGCGGGAACCCAGCCTCGAGTGCGCCATTCCAACCCCGCTGGCTTATGGACACTGCTTCGGAGCCCGACTAACCGGGGACTCCCACCTCTGAGCAGGCTGCTGACCTGGGTCGGTCTCGAACTCAGTTTCCTATGGTTGGGCAGGAGGATTGGACTCCCCTGCCGGCCATCGGTGGGTCACTAGTGATCAACAAATGCCTCCTGCTTCCACCTTCACCCTGAGGCTGTCGGTCCTTTGGGGAGGTGGGGAAGGGACAGGAGGGCTCACGGAGAGGGAGCGTGTGACCTTGTACCTGGGCAGCACGGGACCCTTTATTACTGACTGTGAAACCTGCTGCCATAAGCAAACATCCAGTAAGACGCTGTCGCCCTCTAGAGGTGGCTCGGACAATCCAGGATGGCCCAGGGGGCCATGGGAGTTGAGGTCACTGAAAATGAGCAAGATCTTGCTTGGAGGGGCCGTCCCCTGCAGCTGGCATGGGGAATATTTTTATGAATGAAATATCGACGGTCTCTGCCCACCTTGCTGTTATTTGGCCACTTTGTTCCTTCCGTGGCTCCGGTCTTTGTGTGAGTGGTGCGCAGAATGGGGGCCGGGGGCGGGGGGGGGGCTCGTTAATATGCGGCGTTGCAAGAGTTGGCAGGCGCCTTGGCCAAAGGCGATCTACTTGGAAAGGGAGCTTGGGGATCTGACGCTGAGGCTTTCCTCCCAAAGAGGGGGGGGCTGCCGAGAAACTTCCCAGCGTTCCCGGTCGGAGGCTGTTGAATTTTGTTGCACACGTCCACCCTCCCGGCACGGGCCCCTCTGGTCTGTCTCTGCCCTCCCCCACGTGCCCCTCTGACTCTGTCACTCTTGCGTCCCCATACCTGCCCCTCGGGCTAATCTAGCACGTGTCTGTCTCCTCTGTCGATTGCCCGCTTGGGGCTGGCCCGGCATGGAGGGGCTGGAGGGGGGAGGCAGCATTCAGCTACCCCAGCAATGATCACATCTCCTTGGGAGGCAAACGGGGAGCGTAGATCCCCTTTGTCCCCAGGGCACCTGCTCAGGAGATCGCTGTAATCTGTCCGCACGTGCTGGGGAGCACAAAGTGGGGAGACCTGCTGATGCTGCCCCCAGCACTCACTGGCCTGGAGAGGTCCTAGCTTCACCCCTCTTTGCTTAGGGGCGTGGGTGGGGAACCAAGGGGAACCTGTTTTTAAAAGGCCAGCCGGATCGGCCGTTCATCGTGCGCCTCCCGAGTGCCCATGGGAGTGTTGCACAAGCTGTCTGCAGGGCCTGATCCTGCAAGCCAGGGCCTCACTGAAGCGACTGGGTCACTTTGGGGGAGGAAGGGCTGCTGCCATGAGCCAGGCCTTGCAGGGGGAGGCGCTCCAGTTATTTTCAAGGCCTGGCTGTTAAACTCCAAGAAGCGGTTTATTGCCCTCGTGCCGCAGCTCCTCCAGCTTGGGATCCGGGCGGGAGCTGCCGTGGGTCTGGTTGCCTTGCCCGGAGCCCACAGGAGCCGCATCCCAGACGCTGGAGAGAGGACTGGTCTTTTCTCCTCCACCCACGCTGCCTGGAGCCCGGATCCCATGTCAGCCGGGGAGCCGCTTGTAAATACGTTTTCGTTCCGCCCTGCCGTTCCGATAAACAATGGGAAATTAACGAATTCAAACCCTGAGCAAGTAAACCAGCCCGGAGCCTCACACCTCCCGCAGGCAGGCAGTTCAGAAGCAGGGTTGAACGACTCCATGCTTGTGTGCGCCGCTGTAAGGCAGGGACGGGGGTGCCTGGTGCTTTTCTCTTGGGGCAGGATCCGTGTGTAAACCCCTAGCGATGGCAGACGAATGCTTTCCTGGCCAGGGTGGTGGGGAAGGCTGCTCCCACTGCAGTCCAGTTTAAGGTGGTGAGGGGCAATTTTATTACTAGTTGTGAAAGTTTAGCTGATGGGCACGACCAAATTCCCTGATCGTGCAAGGTGCTGTACAGACACAGAAGAGACAATCCCCGCCTTGGGGAGGGTCGCGCACAATCTAAGGCCCCTGTTCAGGCCAGCGCTTACGCACACCCGGAATTCCCAGGGGATTGAAATCAATGGGAGAGCGTAGATATTTTCAGGCCAAAAGGGACCATCGTGTGGATCTAGCCCGAGCCTCTGGCGTTCACACAGGCCAGAGAACGTCCCCTGGCGATTCCTGCGTCAGTCAGAGCCCATAACTTTGGGCTGAGCGAGAGCTTGTCTATTGGGAAGCCGGGCAGGGCTGGATCGAAAGGCTGCAAGCGCCGGAGAATCTGCCGCACCCCTAAAGTTACGCTCCTGCTTAAGTGCTGCCCTGAATCGGAGCCTGAACGAAAACTCCCGATCAGTGAGGCCCCGTTGAGGTTAATGTCGTTATGTCCATTTACACCAGCCGAGGTGCTGCCCCTCGGAGACTGGTGGGAGCTCTGGTTGCGGGGGGGAGCCAGCTTTGCCTAGGCTGCCGAAGAGTGAATAAAGAATTGCTGTCTTAGTGCTAAATTCTCTGATGTTCCTTGGCTTAATGTTATCAGCTGGCCTTGCGGTTTGTGTAATTAATGATACCAGTGTACATAAAATTTGATGTAGCAACCGCTGGATACGGCTGCGTATATCTAGGCAGTGGATAGGCACAGAATGAGGTCGCTTGTGCCTCCTCCACGCCAGGGCAGGATTTTTCTCCCGCAGCGTATCTTCGAGTCATTTTTATGAGTCTAGTTTAAGAGGCAAATTTTGAAACCAGCCTCTGCTGTTTGCACGTGCACTTTACGCACGCTGTTATCCGCACGAACACGGCACTGTGCTCCCCAGTGGGTAGCTGTGCAACCTGACGGAGCAGCTGTGCATCCAGGACCATCATGTGCACGTTACCAAGGCTAGAAACCAGGGCGCAAATGTATCTTAAGGCCCAGATCCTGTTGTAAGAGTTAGGAGCCTAAATACCTCTGAGGTTATAGGTTTATGTTTCTAAAGGAGCATGGGCCAGGGAGGAGGGGGGGCAGTACAAACACCCACACAAACTTATGCTCATGAAATTACTGCTGAGAGAGGAAGGATGAGCTCATGGATAAGGCACTGGGCTATACTCAGGAGATTGGGATCCGGTTCCCAGTTCAGTCGCAGGCCCCCGCATGATGATCATAATGGTCATAATGGTCATAATGGTCCCTTCTGATCTCAAGTTCTATGATTCTATGATTCTATGACATCAGGCAAGTCGCTGAAGGTGGAATTCTGTACTCATTGAAGGCAATGGGAATTTTACCCCTGACTTCCTTTCTCCCACCCTCTGTGTTAGCTGTTTAGATGGTAAGCTCTTCGGGGCAGGGGCTGGCTCTCGCTCCGGGCACATGCAGCACCTAGCACAGTGGGGCCCTGAGCTCTGCACGTGCTGCTAATAATTACAACTCTCTGGAGTCTGGCAAGGCAAAAGTAACTCTCCTCCTGGGAGTCTCAGCTTAGTCACACTGCGTCTCCTGCCTCTTCCATAGCATACGGCATGCATTCATCAACATAAACACTAGTAAAGAAACGCAGGAATCAAAAAGACTACAGATGCGCTGCATTGCTGAGCGAGGCTATTTAACTCGTTCATTTCCTGCCTGGAGAGTATTTGACGGAGTTTTTGCAATTTAATTTCCCTAGTGGTTTTTTTTATTTTATTTTTTTAAAGAAACCGAGGCAGGGAAGGAAGAAGTGTATGACGTGACAGAGAGAGGGCTAGACTGTAGTAGTGGTAACTTACCCCAGAAGCAGTGCCACTGAAATTAGGTGCCACTGGGCATGAATGAGGGGGCAGAATCTGGCCTATGTGTTTAATAGATTTTCCCAGCCTTCCTCGCAGGGAGGAGCACCTTACTTCACCTATCACCTGATAGATCTCGGTGGGACTATTTGTGGAGTTGGGTGCTATTCGGGTGGGGGCGGAGCTTTTCATTCCTAGGCATTGGCCCCAGATCCATCCAGCCCATTATCTGGTCTCTGGCAGTGGCCAGTGGCTGATGCTTCAGAGGAAAGTGTCCGAACCCCCCGAGGAGTGGAAGTGAGAGAACCTGACATCCCCCTCCCCCCCCCACATTAGGTCCCATCTTGATCCCCAATAGCTAGAGATCAGCTTAAACCGTGACGCCCGATATCGCTTCCGAAACACTCGTTGGCATGAATTAATGCTAATAGGCGGGTGACCTAGAGCTCCAGGTGCTTTTGAGTATTGTTATCTTCATTCCTCAGATGGGGACCCAGAGGCCCAGCACGGGGAAGCCGCTTCCCAGGGATCAGATCAGTCAGTGGCTGAGCCAGGAATGAAGCCCGGCCACCTCCCGGCTCACCCTGCCCCACTGCGTGTGTGCGTTCTGCCGCAGGGAACTGATCCCAGCACTGCCTGGGAATCTTTCCATTGACTTAATTATATGTAGTGTCAAGGTGGCCCAGCTGAGATCCGGGCCACAATGTGCTAGGCTCTGTACACACACAGCAAGAGCCAGTCCCTGCCCCCAAAGTGAGTGGGGGAAACGGAGGCACAGAGAGGGGAAATGACTTGGCCATGGTCACCCAGCAGAGCCAGGGATAGAATCCAGGTCTCTAGAGGGTTAGCTCTTTGCTCATTCCACTAGGCCATGCTGCTTCTGCTAATGACTTCGGTGGGCTTTGGATCAAGCCCTAACTTGGCAGACGCTGCGCGTGCCGGCACCAGAGCCAACTGATAATACAATTTTGATTCTCTTAGTAAAGGGGGTGGGGGAGAGAAAGAAGCTTGTCTGAAGTAGAGTGAACTCCCAGCGGGGCTGGATTGAGCTAACAGGATTTCACTCCCTATTTAATTACAATTTTGTAAAATTAAAAAAGCAAAATAAACCCCCCCTGTCTCTTTCTGCATGTCTCTGCCGGCCCCTGGGAGCCTGGCGGAGCCTTCTCCCGCTGAAGGGAGGAGGATGCTGACGAGACACCCCCCCCCCATTTCTTGGAGAGCTGGTGGCAGCGGTGGGAACTGGCAAGGGTTCCTGGTGGAGTGCGGCACCCAGGCTACATGTCCCAGAAGCCCAAGGAGGCTGGGCAGGCTCCTTGCGGGGCGGGGACACACTTGGTTGCTGTGGCAGATCAGGCGTCTCTTAAGCAGTAGACGCAGGTTGGGGCCAGGGTAGGGGGACTGAGCCGCAAAGAGATGCCCACCGTACTATCACTCCTCCAGCCGCTCCAGCTCCCCTGGAGCGTCTCAGCCGCTCTCAGCTTTCAGGGTGTTTTCTTGGGCCTGTGAGTGCGAAGTGTTTCCCAACTGCATCCTGCCTCCTTCTCCCACACAGGCTCCACAGATCCGGGTCTGGCGTTTCTCTCCCCGGCGCTAGCGTCTCCGCGGTGCTGCCGCCAGACTGGTTTAGCCGCTTCTTTGGCAGGACAGCCCGAGTGCAGCTTCAGCTCTGCCTCGTCTGTCCCGCTGGCTGCCTGCAGCCTGAGCGGCTCCTCGAGCCCCGCACGGCTCGGGCCTTGCTCTCAGAGGGCAGACTTGTGCCCGGAGGGCATTCCAGCCAGGTGGCCTGGGAACCTTCGTGGATGGGTCACGCTCGCGCTGCAGCCTCGAGTCCTGTGCATAGATGGAGGCAGCCGGGCCGGCGTCTTGATGCGCTGTAGCTGATCCAGCGCTTCTGCATTTGTAATGCACCGACGTGGATAATCTCAGGCCAGACGGCCCCGCTGGTGACCTCGGCCAGGCCGCACCATGGACGTTTCCTTGAGTCGCGTCCCGGGCAGGTGCCCAGGATAGGTGACGCCTGGCACAGCTGTGCGATCAGGGGAGCGGAGGGGGGCTCCTAGCCGGCAGGCCAGGTGCGTGGCAATCCGTGGGCTGCTGTTTCGTGGCCAGGCTCCTGAGGAGCTCGGATCTTGTTGGGCTTTGATGTCTATTTCCCTCGTTCTACTTCCTTTGTCCTTTCACTGGGTTTATAACTCGGCTGGAAAATAATTTTTGCCTTTGGGGCCGGGGTGGGGAAACTCGTTTTGGGTGATGGGACTGAGGGCAGGGTTGTATCCAGGCCTCCTCCCCTGACTCCTGGGAACTGAGGAAGGGGATTTACCCAGCCCTGCCCAGATGCGCTCGCCTGGCAGGAAACTAGAGGTGGTCTCCAAAGAATTCGGATGTGTCCTCCAAACATTGCTCCTCTCTGCCTCTGTTCAGCAGCGTTTGCATCTGGCGGTTGGATAGCGGGGCCCCCATCTCTAGGGGACTTAGACTGGGATTTTACAAGGGTGTAAAGGAGTTAAGTGCCCAAATCCCACTGATTTTCCAAAGGGAATTGGGCGCCTAACGCTCGCCTTAGTACGATAAGCAGTGGCCAAACTTGACCCGGCTCAGATGTCTGCGTTTGAATGAGCTCAATCTCTTTAGTCTGGAAACAGAGACTGAGTGGGACCCGATCAGGCATCATCAGAGCGTGTTACAAAGGCGGGCGGGTCTCATTACCCCCATGTGACAGATGGGGAAACTGAGGCACGGAACGGCGAAACGCATAGCCCAAGATCACTCAGGAGCAGAGCTGGGGATAGAACCCAGGTCTCTTGACACCCGTTCTCCTGCCCTGACCAGAAGATGATGCTGAAATTGAGGACGGGAACTGGAGGGGGGTGGTAGGGAGGGGAAATTGTTTTGGAAAGTTCCATTTAAAATCTCCGTGTCGGGTCTCCGCTTGCCATGACCATTTCCCATCCCCCGGTCTTCTCCCTCCAAGGACGGAGTGACGTGTCCTCGGCTTATGGGCAGTAGGAGAATCCCACGCTGGGATTGGAGGGAGGAGACCTTTGCATTTGGGCAGGCAGCATCCGGCTGGCTCTTCAGCAGGGCAGGTGAGGATGAGGTGGGTACTGTCGGAGGCCAGGGAGGCAGGACATGCCCTCCAGGAGAAGGGGATTGGGGGTGTATCCTCAGCGGCCTGGCTGCGTCGGAGGAAGCAGCAAATCCCACTCCAGTTTCAAGCGGTGGGAACATAACTCTTTTTTATTATCAGCCCCATTCATCATCTCTCTGCCGGGGGACGTCGAGATAAAGTGCCGGTAAATTAGAAAGTGTTAAGAAGGCGATTTGGGAGGCTGTGAGCCTGGGGTGATTAGAAATCCTTCTTCTTGCAAAGCTGGCCTGGGAACAAGGACGTGGCAGGCCACCCCATGGCCAGCAAGCCACGAAAACACCCCTCCCCACCCTCAGGAATAGCCACTAGGTCCCAGTGCCCAGCTCCCATGCCACGGCGCTGCCTGTGCCTTTGGTAGCCGCTACCTGGCCTGGAACCCTTTGTTCTTGTAGCCAGGAGGGCGTCCGCCCAGCATTGATCATAGAATCATAGGACTGGAAGGGACCTTGAGAGGTCATCTAGTCCCCTGCACTCAAGGCAGGACTCAGTATTATTTAGACCATCCCCGACAGGTGTTTGATGTCCCATGCCGGTTGCCTTAGGGCGGAGGATGGCGCCGTGATGCACAATGGGGAATGGGATCCTCTCCAGTTCAGGGAGTAGGCGTGACCTAAAAAAAAGACTACATTTCCCATGATGCACCATAAAGCCTGCACACACGGCATGCACATCCACCCCTGGCCTTGAGCCGTTGGCCTGGCAGAGGCCGCGTTCCCAGCCGGTAGTTCTCAGGGGTGGTTACTATTGGGTAACCGGTGCGCTCGCTGGCCGGAGCGACCCATGGGACAGGAGGCTGGAGGTCCCGGTTCAGTTCCCGGGGGATGTGTGTCAGTGACACACCAAAGCCACCTTGGCAATAGCAGGCCCCCTTGCAATCAGGCTGGGCAGAGAGGCCGAGGAGCGAGCGGGCAAACCCGCCTCTCTCGCTGCGGGCCACGGCTCATCGATGGAGAAACCGGTTGGTTGTGAATGGATTTGTCTCTCTCCCTGATAGATTGGAGTGGGAGGCTGGGAGCTGGAGTCAGTGATGGGGGAGCCCTGGTAGCTCTCCCTTTCCATCTCCCTACCAGGGCAGGACTCCTTCCTCCAGGGCGTTCTCCGGCGCTCCGATGGAGCGGGCACCTCTCTGGTACGGGAGCTCAAGGCTGAGTCTAGGGCTGCTAACGCCAGGCCCCCAGCGTGCTCTGTAGCCAAGGCCGGAAAGAGCCGCCCCTCCCCGTGAATTCGGTCCAAGTGGTGTCGTCAGATCTGGGGACCACACGCTTTACTCCGTGGGCCAAATCCAGAGGGGAGTCTCGGCAGGTGTAACTGACTCTCTGAGAGCCCCTTCCATGGGCACCACGCCCCCTCTGTGCTCAGCCCCGGGAGTCTGTTTGCTGCAAACACCTTTGCCCCAGGGGCCCAGCTCTTCTGATTGTTTTTTGGTCCGCGGCCAGATCCCCAGCTGGTGCAAATCAGCCCAACTCCACCCGGAGGCAAGGGAGATTTATACCCGGCAGGGGGTGGGAGTAGGGCCGAAGAGGCAGCGGGTTAATAAGTGTGGGTCAGAAGGGGCGAGCTCCGAACTGGGCAGGCCGGCTGGCCCCCATCCTGCCGCATGGGAGCACCCGCTGCAGCGCTGCGCAATATCCTTCGAGTCACCTTTAAGGGGAATGCTCCGACTTGGAAGGATGAGGTCAGTGCTGCGAATAGACCCGTAACCGCCCAGGGCCCAGCCTGCCAGGGGAGCAGCCCCCACGTCCAGGCCAGAGGGAGCCGGCCTGGCAAATGGAAGCCCAAAAGCAGCACTGTTCTCAGTCCCCCCAACTCCCCAGATCCCACTCCAGAGCTCACCCCTAAACCAGCCCCATCCATCCACTCCCTCAAACCACCATCCACCCACTTGCATGTGCTTGAACGTCAAAGCCATCCAACCCCCCAACACTGTCCGCTCCCCGCAGTCAAACCAGCCCCCCATCTGCCCTCTCACCCCCCGTCACTGTCCACTCCCCCCAAGTCAAACCAGCCCCCCATCTGCCCTCTCACCCCCATCACTGTCCGCTCCCCCCAAAGTCAAACCAGCCCCCTCCATCTGTCCATCCACCTCCCAGTCCCCCAGCACCCCAATTCCCAGCATTCCCATTCCCGAGCGTGGCAGACAGACCCTCAAAGGCCTGCCTAGCCCGGGGTGTATTCTCCTCTCCGTGCACTGGGAGCTGCATGTTAATCCCTGTGCATGGAGATGAGCTATCCCAGAATGCTCTGCTCCCCTGGCTGTCTCCCACCCCTCACTTCTAGTTTGCTGTAATGGGCTCGTTTTTCTGCCCTGTTTGTCCACCCACCCGCCCCCAGAGAGAGAGACGCCCTCAAACTACACACGTCCCCCCCTCCCACACCCAGAGACACACTCGCGTACACTGCACACCCACGCTATGCACACCGCCACACACGCGTCACACACAGCAGCCGAGTGAATACAGCCGAAATCGGGCCTGACCGGTCATCTGAATTTTGTAACAAACTCCCTCTCCCCATCCCCTGCCCCCAAAGCCCTGCGTTCGCTTTCTAGCAATGCGCAGGAGCCGGAGTGCAGCCAGCACCTTTTACTAGCAGGCAGGTCGTCATTGGCGGATCACGAGAGGTTTGCACCTGCGTCTGAATTCAAGGCGCTTTGCTCATCCAGTCGGGGGCAGAAAGGCGATGCCATGCGACCTGCGTGTCGGGTCAGAGAAGAGATCAGATTGGCAAAGCCGCTGCGCTACAGCCCCGGAATGAGCGTGTGGTGAATTTTGACTGACAAATAAATTTGGGGCCGCGGTGATCGGTTTGCAGGCAGAACCGGAGGTGAAACTCATTGAATAAAGCCTTGATTCTGCACGACCCACCGCTCCCACGTGCATCCGTGTGCAATCCACGCAGCTGCTGACTACAGCACACGCAGGGATGCTCCACACCCCTGTAAATCACAGACATACATGCTACCCATCCTCAAAGCCCCATGGCTACACGCGGCCATGGACACCGATACACAGACACATGCAGGACATAGATACATATCCTTGCAAGTCACACAAATACACACACAATGATGCACAGACATGCTCATGCAAAACATCTATATTTGTGTGCACGACCCCCCCCCCCCCCCCCCCCCCCCCCCCACCCCCCCCCCCCCCACCCCCCCCCCCCCCCCCCCACCCCCCCACCCCCCCCCCCCCCCCCCCCCCCCCCCCCCCCCCCCCCCCCCCCCCCCCCCCCCCCCCCCCCCCC